>VWZD01009180.1:1579934-1762716 GCA_013396695.1 Sakesphorus luctuosus
AAACTTTCGAGGAGATGGGTGGGGGCGGCAGCGGAGCCTCCCGGCGCTGCCCGCCCGGGGCCGGCCCGTGCGGCTCCCCAGGGGCAGAGCAGGGCTGCTGCCGCCCCCCGCACCCACCTGCGCGGCCCGGGGGGCGGCGGGGGCCGCGGCGCTTACCATGGAGGGGGGCGAGGGCGGCGCGGAGCCCGCCGGCTGCCTCCGCGGGGCCGCGGCCGCCATTTAAAGGGGCCGCGCTCGGAGGAGGCTGCCGGGGCCGAGAGGAGCCTGCCGGGCCCGAGCGGTGCCGCTGCTGCTCGGCTGGGGGGAAGCCGTCCTGGGGGGCGGAGAGGGCGGCGGCGCCTCCCATCGCCCCTCGGCCGGCTCCGGAGACCCCCCCTGCGGCGTCCACAAGGGTTAAGTGGAAGCCGGCGGAAAGTTTAGGGCTCCAGTAGGAAGAGCTCCCGTCGGGGTGGGGGCGGCGCTCGCTGCCTCCTTGCCGAGGGATTGCCCCGTGCGCGCAGTCCCGGCGGGCGCTTCAACAGCAGGAGGGTTCCCAGATCCTAAATTCTTGGGATTCGACGGAAAACACCGCCGGGAGGCCGCTCCAGGGGGACGCCTAAGGGGAGAAGGGGGAAAGCTGGCTGCGCGCTCAGCGGGGCATGAGGTGACATAAAGGGAGTCAGTTCGGGGATGTTCACCTCTGGAAACCCAGGGTCTCGTTTTTGGAGCTGCTGAGCAGCGCCAAGTGGTTTCTGCCCCGAGCTGTGAGCATCCGGAGTCAGGAAAGCTGGCGTCCATCTCAGACAGCACCGTCCGGTGTCCCTCAAGTCGCGGCACCCAGTTAGGACGATGATGGCTCCCAGATAGGTGCCCTCAGGTCACCTTACAGCTAAAAGAAGAGCCCTGTGAGATGCAAAGAAATCTCCACCTTGCTGTGTTGCTGCCTGGGAGATGACGAAAAGGGATGGAAGGATGGATGAGTGGCCAAGGGAAGGAGGGGTGGAGCGGCCAGTTGTGACGGCACTGGTTCTTCCTGCTGTCCCCTTTCTCACCACCGATTTCCCTGAAAGTGTGTGAAGCCTCTCCCTGAAAGGACATCTCAGGACCCTGTGATATCTGCCCACTGCTACATTAACAAAAGTGACAGTGATGTCCCAGTGACCGATGTCCCCTCCCAGCTGTTGGCCCAGACAGGACACCTTTCATGCAAGAAACTATGAGTGTCCAAAATTTACAGGAAAGTGTCAAAAAGAATGTGTGTTTTGTTTCAGTTTTGTTCTTTGCTTTCTTGCTTTGGACTTTCGAAACTTATTTTTTTCCCCATGGTTTTCTCAACAACACTGTCTACCAAGTTTACTTTTCCTTTCATCCAAAACCTGAGATTCTCTTAGAATTGTGTTGGGTTATCTAAGTGAGAGAAGCTTCATTTTCAATTACTGACTGCCATCAACACTAAACCTTCTTTGTTTTCCCTTGGTTAAAAGCTGCCTGACCTTCCAGTTTTGCTTAGGCATTGACCTATTCAACGGAAGATTCACAGGAGAATTGCCATTACAGGATGAAATTAATATAAACAACATTTGCAGGAACAATGATAGCATGTCCATCACAAGACACTTGAAGGGTTTTTTTGAAGCACACCAAATACTTTGGCTCAAGTCAGACACTGTTTGGTTTGCCTTTAGTTCACTTCCATCTTCCCATACTTGACTTCTCTGACACTCAGTCATGACCAGTACTCTAAGCCCAGTAACTCAGTCCCAATTCCTCTTGAGTTACCAGGTGCCTTTGACTCTACTGGTTATTCTTTCCTCAAACTCTTGATTGTTTCAAAGATATACAAGATCATTAGACAAAGTGTGCAGTAATCCCTAATCCTGTCGTTGAGGGAAGAGGTGTCAGGAACTAGTAAGATGGCACATGCTTGGTATGGGGTAGCACTGCTGGCAGGACAGGATGGTACAGGTAGGGTTTGAGGCCACTGGAGCTCTTCCCACAAAGTGGTTCTCCATGTGTGTCTCGTGGAAAGCCTCGTGGACTGTCTCAGAGCACACCTGCTGGTTTTGCAGATAGACCACCAGCTTCAGCAATTCTCCCCTCCAACCAGGGGGAGTAAAAATGAGCTCTCCTTAAACAGAGTTTAAGTAATCAACTTTTGATGAAAAAGGATTTGTTCTGGGCTGAAAAGAATACTTTGGGGAATACATTTTACCTATAAACCCCATGTGCATATAGCCACAAAGATCCTGAATTCCTAAAGCTTCCTTTTGTGGTGAACTAGTGTGATAGGAGTCTGGCTGCTCAGAAAATAAAGCCGATGCTCTTTCTCTTCTCATTGCCACTTGGGAGGGGTTCAGCAGAAGAAGAATCTCTTTTTGAGTATCTGGATATTCTGAACTCAACCCAAAGTTGTGGTTTGTACAAGACTAAAGTGAAAACTAATGGATTATCTTTCCTCTGCTCTTAGTGCATTTTCAACATCTCAGAGAGAGCTCATAACAGCCCCCAGGGAAGTCATTGTTGTCACTTCAAACGTGGCTGTCATCCAGGCAGCAGGCAGAGCACTGTGAACTCAAAGCTGTGGTAACTTTAGTAAGTGTGACATTCACTGGGCAGAATGTGAGGTCCTGTTGCTATAATACACACATATTTTTTGCCCGTACGACCCAGAGGGAGAAACGGTGAGGCCAGATACTTCAGCAACTATGGTCCTGCACATTGGGAAGCTCTATAGATCTGCAGCATCTTCATTCCTCTTCTTCTTGGTGGTGGGTGAGTACTAAACCCCCTTCCTTAAATAGAAGAAACATAGCTTTTTCCTAGAGTTTGGCTTAAGAGGTTCTCTTCTGTTTTTCAAAAAACAACTTTCTGCTGAAAGTTTCCTCAGGTTGCAGGGAAACAGTAGTGTTGTGCATTGCATTAAAACATACTTTTCTTTTTAGATACATTCCTGTTTAGCTAATATAAATGTTCAGAAAGAGTGTATTTCCCTGTCTTTTTCAAGATGTGTATCATCATTTCTAGAAGTTTAATTTTTGGTTTAGTTTTCTGATGTTATTAGCAACCAGTTATTGTCACAAGGTAGTTATTCATATCCATTTGTGAAAGCCAATCTCAGCCCAGGGCAAAAGTCTTATAAATTAAGAGTAGCAATGTGCAGACATCGATCACGTAATCATAGATGTCTGGGAGCTGGATACAGCTTGTAAAGCATCTTCATGGCACAAGCATGGCATGAGTGTGAAGCTGAGCTCTAAAGCCAACAAAACCATCTGAAAGGCAGTCAATTCAGCAGGAGAGGATTTGTATGTGTGTTGGAAATCAAACCCTGTTTGCCCTCAGCCTCTCCTTCAGCAACTGAGTGTGAACAAAGGAGCAGAGACTAACTCAGAAAGATGAAATTCTGAACCAACCTCTACACACGATTTTGGTTCCCCCATGTTGTTAGCAGCTGGCAAAAGAGGCTGACAGGGCTGCTCGGATTTACTCCAGGCACCAAAGAGTCAGTTAGAGGCTCTAGGACAGGAAGAGGGTGCAGGTATATTTTATTCTTTCCTTTTGTCACCCCACCTCCTCTAGCCTGCCTTGTGTATTTCTCACTCACAGACCTGATAGGGCCTTATGTGGGAAAAATATCAACCTGCAGATTGTGTAAGGGGGAGGCTGAGGGCTTAGTAGGTGCCCTGTCAGTCCTGCCAAATGTGGAGCACGTTGCCACATTACAGGGAGTCCCAGAGAGCTTTCTCCCCTCATGGCTGAAAACTGGACATGAACTAATGACTTCATATGACAGTGACCTATTAGATCATCTAATCGTTTTTCCAGGTCAAGACAAGATCATCCATGCCATATTTCTCTGTCTAGCTCAAGAGCTTTCAGCAAAAAGCCTTGCATTGCTCTCTGCCCAGGCTGAAGCCCTACAACCCACATGACAAGGGACCTACACATCAGTCTGCTAATGAAGCAATTTACTCTAAAAGAGCTTTGAAGCAGAGTCAACAAAGCATTTGGCATGGTATGCTCCCAGATGCCATTATGATAAGGCCATTGTGTATTTGAACACCAGTGAACTAATATGTCCCAGTTTTGTAGCCTTAAAAAAGAAAAAGAAATAAAGAAAGAAAAATAGGGGCAGTGCCATAGCCTTCTCAGTGAACCCTCAAAACAGAGCTGGGATGAAACAATAGGGCCTACTCCTCTTGTGTTTTGATTTTCCTGAGTATATTCAAGTTATATGATTTTTATTAAATCAAAGATGTGGAATACAAGAGATGGTAAGGCCAGTTATTTCATGGCAGGAGACGCAAATAAAACTCATGATGAGCAGAGCCAACATTGTTCCTGCTCAGTTATGTTCTCTGTCCACTAAGAGGTTTTGTAAAAATGATACCTTTGACATCACTAAAAGGAAGAAAAAGTACAGTTGTGTTACGGAGGTGCACATGGCAAGGCTGGAATAGTTGTAAGGGAGAATAAATTTTGTGAACATTCCTTTAAAACAAGGTAGCCGTGGCATATCCTGCTTTAGCTAAAGCAGCAGGTGGAGATAATGGTTAATAAACTGACATTTTAAAAGAGTACTCATTATGAACCTGCTCAAATTCACTCTAATAAATAACCAAATATATCACATCAGAATATTTGATGCACAAATATATATATATATATAGTATGTCAAGCTACTATCAGCTTTGTCAACTATTTGAATTATACTTTGTATTTAATCAAAGTAACTTGTCAAGATACTTCAGTTTTTATGACTGTTGCATTGATACACATATCTGACTGGAAAGGGAAAATCTCAACCTCAGATTTCCCCAAGAAGCTCCAGTAGGCTCACTGGCAAGATTACATACCAACAGGAGGATAATATCTCATCCAGTATCTTTAATAAGGACTACTAATTTTAAGGGACCAGATTCAAAACTATATTTGGGTACCTAATTATCAGGCATCCAATTCTCATGGATTGGTGTTCCAGTTAAAAGGCCAAAATTTGCATTCTGAGGTAAAACTTGGAGCACCAAAGAGCTCATAAGGTTTTTTACATGCTTTGTTGTTTCTTGGTTTCATAGCCAGTTTATATTTCCTGTGTTTTTGCATCCATGAGTTATCTCTTGTCTAATATTTAAACTGTAAGCTCTATACCCCATAAGGCACCCAGAACATCAGGGCCCTGCTGTCTGAAAGAAATCCTCTACTCCCATAAGTGTCATAAATAATAGCTATGAATACAACTGTGATTTTGTGTACAAGCATGCCTGGAGGAGTCATTCAAGTAACTCTCAAACCAGCCACCGAGGAGGTCGGTTTTCCATTGCCTTGAGACATTTGTCCCTGAGCAGAGAGCATCTATTGTCATTGTGAAACTTTATCAGACCCAGACAAGAGCGTTTCACACTCTATGGATGGCAATGAAAGACTCAAGACAATGGAAAATCAAAACCTTCACTCTGGGATGGTTTGCAATCATTTAGAGGACACTAACTAGTGCAAAGGCAGACTATTTCACTTGAAAAAAAATAAAACAACAAAAGAACCTTTAGCAAAAATTGGTCTGAACTCTTTCTTGGTAAAAGCTGTTTGCTTATTTTTAGATTTGTTTTCCCCTCTTTTTGAGACTGCAGCTATTCCACTCATCTTCTGCACCCAGGTTTGTTTCCAGAAATGAGATCCAGTCTCACTACTCTTAGCTAAAGATTGATACTATGTTTAACACCTGAGTGTGAGAAGGCAGGTTTAAATATCTACTATAGTCATGCTCATATTTTTCTAGCAAAAGTTAAAGGACAATGGTTTCTTCAGAGAGAATCCCTGTCACCCTCAGTATCACTACCTGCACAAGGCTGAGGTCCTGTCTCCCATACTGCTGATTGCATCTGCTGGGGGTTTGGTCTCTGGCAATGGAGATTCTTTCCACAGTTTCAATTTCCACAGTTGGAAGTGTGTGCCAAAACTTCTAGGAAGATCACACTGTGTTTTGGGATGCAGGCAGTTGCATCAAGATGCACATTTATTCACTGTACTAGCCAGAATAGAATTGCCAGTATGTAAGTGTACGTGTATGTTTTGGTTTGCCTCCGAAGTGGTTGAGGCAGGAACATCAGGGCCCGACACTTTTTGGGGTGGGAAGAAAGAGTTTCATGTTCCAGGTGGAAATGAGGCTGAGAGGACTCTAAATTTCACCCAAAGCCATTGGACAATGGCAGCAATGCCGTTGATGGCATCAATGCCATCTAGTATGCCAGTAGGAAGGAACTGAGGTTCAGGAAAAGACCCATCTGTACACAAGAATATAATTTTAAGCAGGAATTATGAAGCAAATCCCTATCACGATAATAGTGACTGCCCTCAAGTGCTAATTCCAGGAGCTATTCTTTGTACTGGTTGGAGGCTAGGAGCAGCTGGAAGGTTTATTACTCTATTTCCCTTAACCATCCTCTTCTTTCTCTTACCTGGTACAGATGTTGGTGTTACTGGTGGGAGTGCGAGCAAGGAGAATGCAGCAGCTGTAACTCATGTAACAGAACAGCCTTTGTTGTTGACAACGCTTGAGCCATGGAACCTTTTGGTGACTCAAACACCAGCCAAGGAGAAAGCCAAAGAGGGTGAAACTGTGGTCTTAAGTTGCCATTTTAACAGTCCACAACATCCTGCCCTGAATGACCTGATGGTGAAGTGGTACAAAGAAGATGAAAAGGGGAGGAGGGACCTGCTAGAAAACAATGTGACCGTCTTGCCAAATAACTCCAGGTTCTTCATAAGTGGAGACTTGTCTCGAGGAGATGCCTCCCTTATTATCCTCAATGTGACAACCAGTGACTATGGTATTTATTTTTGTGAGGTTTCACTTCCGAATGGGAAGGTGGTGACAGGAGATGGAACAAAGCTCAGGATCAGGAGGGCTCTGGGTAATGTTTGATGTTACTGACTTCTTTTCACCTTGATTTTCCTCCAAAGCTGTTCTACGTTTGTCCTCCAACTGTGAGGCCCTGGTGTCATGCAATATAATTGCTCTATAGCATTTCTCATTATTTTTGTAAGGCCAGCTAATTTTGATTGGTTTGTCTCTATTAGCAACCACATAGGTATGATTATAAGGAAGAGCATATACAACCAAAAAAAGAAGGAATAGTTTTATCTATAAAAACAAAATCAGTGCCAAGAATCAGACAAGTTCCCTTGTACTCACAGCTGTGCAGAACCCCCATGAGTGACGGGCATCAAGATATCATCTTGGGAACAGTTCCAGACCTCTTTTTTTGACATTATTTTTCTCCAACCCACTAACTTGCATAGTCATTCCTTAACTCTGAATGATGTAAGTAATCCCACAATAAACATGAGGATCATATTATATAATTTGTTATTAACTTCATAAACATTAAAATTAAAGTAGCATTAAAAGTGCCATGCTATGTTTTCTTAGTCTTTTAGATTAGCCACTAGGCATATTAAGAGATAACTAGCTTTGCCTTTATCAGATGGAAGTGTCAAAGCAACTTTCCTTTTCTGTAGGCTAAACACAATCCTGTCCCAAAGAGTCAACACATCAGAAGGGTTATTACTTTACAATCTAATTTACAAAAAAAAGCACCTTCTTTCTCAAGAGTAAATTATGCAAGTGCCATTTCCCCCCCTGCTCATTACCAAAGCTTCTAGCTCACCAAGATTCACTGAGCCTTTGGCCTTTTGGGTCTGAGTTACTAATTTTTATAAAACTGTTCAGTTTAAACTGTAACAGTAACAAGGCAAGAAAACTGTGCCCCTCTGCAAGAACTTGGTCATGTCTCTAATGAGGTCTTCTCTTGGCTTGAGCTCAGTTTCGGTAGCACAGGTTGCTCTTGCAATGTCTACACCCTGGCCAGTGTAATTGCTGTTGTGTGTTCCTGAGATGGTGAAATATCTAATTTCTTCCCTATACCATCTCTGCCATGCAACAGTCCCAATGAGTAACCAATTGAAGAAAGGATTTCAGTGAAGTTCTATCCACTCCCCTGTGCTGTTTCCTTTGTAGGCAGACATGGAGACAGATGACTTTGTCCAAATTGTCACAGTAATTTTTTTCCATTTTAAAATAAGGCATACAGACATGAGTCCTGTTAATTCAGGGAACAGCATCTTCTGCCATCCTGTCGTACCTAACTGTTGAGGAAGATTGCTAGGGCAGTGGGGCTGTCCTGTCTGTGCTGCCCCAAAAAGGGCAGCAGCTTCCTACATAGGAGTGAAAAATACCAATAGCCCTGTAGTGCAATACACTCTCTCCCATGTAAAAGCCCACAATTTCATGTCAGACTAGACATCACCATAATCAATACCGTAGTAAGCAGCTTTCTGTGCAGCCACTGCAGAAAACGTGCTGGCTGCATTGCATATACTTGTTTGGACAACATCTTATGTTACTCTCTACCTTCCCTTCTCCCTCAGGCTTGTTTGGTATAGAAGAATCCATTGGAACAATCATTGGGGTTGTGGCAGCTGGTATTGGAGGCATAGTGGTTCTGATCATAGTTTTAACCCCACAGCTGAGGAAGTGCATCCTCTGCATGAGACAAGAGTCTCACCAAAGGTACCTTTATTTTATCTTAGAGAGAAATTAGCCATTTACTTACCTCTGGTCAGACATGGGATCTGGTTCAGGAAATAAGCAGTGTGAATAAAATGCTCACAGAGCTGGTTCTGTATTCCATCTCTTTTTCAAATACTTCTTTGTTTATGCTGTGTAGACCTTGATGCATGGGCCTAACGAGTTACCCATAAACAAAAAAACAGGATTGTCTTTAATTGCCACTTTCAACGAAGAGTTGTTCCCTGAGATGCTGCTGCTTCTTTTAACAAAGTCCTAGGACTCATTCAGTTCTTTTAGGTTTATGCTGAAGGATGGTTCTTCCTCCTACTAACTTCAGGCTTATATCTGCGTTCTTGTAATGCTTGTGTACAGAAAGCTCTGTGATGGCTTAAGTGAGTGAGGTGTGGTTTGTGAAGCCCAATAATCTCTTTTGTTACATCAGCTGATCAGGTTGGGAAAACTCGAGGTTTTCATCACACATGAGCCAAAGAAATGACCCAATAAGAAGCTGATGTACCTGAAAGTTTGCCTGTTTTTCTTCAGTTCTGCCAACTAGTCTAATTTGAGGAGATTGACACTAATGGCTGTATTTTGAAACAAGCTTAATTCCCATTTTGTGCATCCCAAGATGTGGTATGTGTTTCAGATCAAACTCAGCTGACTTATTTGCATTCAGTGAGGACACATTTGATTTGCACCTCTTCTCCTGGCTCAAAGATCTTACTCGGTCTGCTGAAAAAATTCCCTCCCTGAAGGTCTGAAGGAAGAGCTGCTCTTGCCATTCACTGGAGCGCTGCCGCCACCTGATGGACAATGTGGCGGGGACAGGGACGTGCCAGGAGCTCTCCCTCCGTCACCAGGGAGGGTCTTCCAGCCCTTGTTGGGAAGCCCTTTTGGCTGATGCTGCCCCCACACAACATCAGCCCTCTGCAAACTTTCTGCATGAGGAGTTCACAACTTCTTTACTTGCCATGGAGCTTTGGAAGAGTTTATTGTGTTGTACTGACTCTGTATTGTTCACTCACTCTCTCCTTTTCTTCTTGCTTAGCATCGCTTGAGGTGCAACATTACAGGAGTTGCTGGAAGATGCAAAGCCTGCAGGTGGAACAACTTCTGATGCACTGTAAGCAAAAAAACCTGGAGCTCTAGACAGAATAAAAGCCTTTGCCAATACATGTTGTCTTTGGCATTTTAATTTTTGTTAGCCTGTTTCCTTTTCCCACAGCTTTGACAGTCAGTGGCATAGTCAACATTCTCCTCCAGCACAGAGCAAAACAACCTATTGTGAAGAAATTTGTATTCTCCCTTGCCAAATACCACTTAGCTTGGCCACATATCCCTGAATTTAGACTCTGATGAAGTACATTGGGTCTTTGCAAGCCATTATTTCTTATTTTAAAAGGTGATATTTGAAGTTTGTCTGCTGTGCTTCAGCAGAGACAGAAGGAGCCTGACCTATCCAGCTGCTTCCACCTTCCCAAAGAAATCAAAAGTGTTGCTTCTGGGGTGCAGCTGTGGCTCCCATCTGTCTTTGCCAGGATAGACGCTCCTGTCCTGTTGCCTTGCTCCAGCCTGCAGGCTGTAACAAAGATGGAAGTAGGTCCACTTGTACATGGCTACTCCCTGGTTGAGAGAATGGGATTTTGTTTTACTCAGAAGGAAACATAATGTTCCAATATGAGTCTCTAATACCCTTTAAAAAAAAAGGTAGAGATGAAAGATTTGCTTGACATGACTGATATTCCCCACAGTCTCCATTTCCTGACATGACAATAATTTATTCCCAGGCAGTCAGTGACTGGGGGATATACCAATACAGGACACCATCTTCTCTGTGTATCAGAGAGCAGCATATCAGATTATGAAATATATAACAGGTGAGGAATATTTTCTTTTGCGAAGTATGGCTGCACTTCCTAGTGAGTAGAAGTCAGAAACACTGGCCTTGCAACAGAAATGGCCTGGTATAACTCTGCTGATGCTTGAATTCAGTTCAGAAATGTCCCCAGTGCTGTGAGGCAGGAGGATGAGGGATAAGACAGCTGGGCTTTGAGCAACCTGATCTGACTAAAGATGTTCCTGCTCATTGCAGGGGGATTGAAACTACATGGCCCCTTTCAACTCAAACTATCCTGTGATTCTGTGACCAAAAAAAATAGCTATTTGGTGACAGGTAAGGTGTTCCCTTACCTGCAGACCAAACCCTCTGTTTCTGCAAAGGCCATGATCAGACCAGGATTTTGTGATTACTTCACCATATATTTTACCCTGTCATGGAATCACAGAATGGATCAGGTTGGAAGGGACCCAGTGGATCATCTGGTCCAACCTCCCTGCTCAGGCAGGGTCATCCTAGAGCACACTGCACAGGATTGTGTCCAGATGGTTCATGAATATCTCCAGTGAGGGAGACTCCACAGCCTCTTTGGGCAATCTATTCTAATGTGGGGTCACCTGCACAGTAAAGAAGCTCTTCCTCATATTTGGGTAGAAATTTCTGTGCATCAGTTTCTGCCCGTTGCTTCTTGTCCTATTGCTTGGCACCACTGAGCAGAGCCTGGCTGCACCCTCCACACACCCTCCCTCCAGATACTTACAGGCATTGATGAGGTCCCCTCTCAGTTGTCTCTTCTTGAGGCTGAACAGGCCCAACTCTCTCAGCCTGTCCTCATAAGAGAGATGCTCCAGTCCCTTAATCGTTTTTGTTGCCTGTTACTTCTCCAGCAGATGTCAGGGTGGTTAAAGTACCCCACCAGAACGAGAGCCTGTGACTGTGAGGCTGCTTCAGGCTTCCTGACCAGGAGGTCTGTAGCAACCACGCACAACAACATCACCCTTACTAGTCTGCCCTTTTATCCTAACCCATAAACTCTCTGCCTGCTCATCATCCACCAAAAGCCAGAGCTCGATACATTCCAAGTGTTGCCTCACAGAGGGCAACTTCACCTCTGCACCTGCCTGACTTGTCTCTCCTCATAAAACCTGGCCTAATAGAAATTCTCACACACCAATATTAGTTATGGTAAAGAAGGAAAAATTTTATTCCAGCACCTTTGTATCCAAAGGGTTAGAAGAAAGGTCCTAAAAAGACTATTCTGGCCCCCCATATCTGACATGGCAGGTGGGATGAGTCTGTCCACAGAAGACATCTGGCCAGAGGATGAAGTGTGGGTTGTAAGGGGCTGCTCCCCAACACTTGGCTGCTTCTTGGTCACACAGGCACACCATTTTTTCACATCGGTCTGTCAGGTTATCTGCAAAAGAAAATGTGAGCAGAGGATGAGAGATTCTGTATCAGAGGAAGGCAAGAAACAGTTTTAGGAGTAACAATTCTCTAAAAAAGCAACTCTTAGGGATCAGAGCCTGTGACAACAGGCCCAACATGTCATGTTGTGAGTGGATCTGGCCATCCCCTGTCCTCTCTCTGTCAACAGGTTTGTCCTTAACTATGACCAAGAGCATCAGAAAGGAGGAGCCAAATGTAAATTGGCAATGGTTAAAAATCTGTCCAGCACAGAGAACTCCCTGCTTCTAGAGCTGTGTGATCAATGGGGGCTTAATTCAGCAGTCAAAGCTAAAAAAAAAAATTATTTTATCATAGCCTGAGATAAAAATATTCCACATTTCCTCAGTCAGTGAATTTCCCTTCTAACTCCTCCCTCTGCAAACCAGACTGATTTTGAAAGAAAAAAATGCTGCTTTGAAAAGAGAAGCCTCCCAGAGGCAGAAAGCTGAGCGCATAGAAGCACCCACTGGGCATCCTTCACTCATGTTCCATCAGCTGCTGTTACATCTCTCTCTGATCATGGCAGAGGAGCCAAGGAACTCTGCAGCAGGGACAGGTACCTGAATTTTATGAGCCAGCGGCTAACAAAGCTGATCAAAGTCGTACATGAAATTATATAGAATGCAACTATATGATTACATAACTAAGCAAGGACCATAAAGAAACATCAAAGCCACTGGCTTAGGTGGCTACATTGCAAATGACTGATTTTGGGTTAATGAACCCCATCTCATCTCTGTGTGGCTTAAATGCAGCCATTGGGCTGGTATTATTTCAAAGCACAGTGCCCTGTTTATTTGAGGCTGCTACCATGGGTTATCTAGATTATCCAACACCCACAAAACTCTGCAGTAGGCAAAGTTTAATGTATAACTTCATGAAAAGTTTCACTCCAAACCCAACTGCAATGAGTATAGGAATGCTTTCGGATTTCACTGGACTTTCCTGGATCAACCCTGTGTCTGATAAACAAGTAAAGCCTATGTGTCCTAAGCTGAATAATCATGTTTACTGGTAAAAAGTGTTTCAAGAGTCTCACCAACAAGGACTTTAGCACTAAGGCCACTTTTTTCTTGGCTACCAGTCCTGCCTGATATTCTCTTTGCCCCTCTGCTCCTTGAGTTCTTCCTATGCTGTGCCAGCCACTGTCTGTCTAATGTGAATACAAAAGTCTGGCTTCACAGCTTTTCCATTAGAGTAGCATGATGTTTTGGACCAGCCTTCACAACTTAACAGCCTTTTCAATATTCCAGATATTTATTGAATGGGAATTGCCAACAGGTGATGGTATATCTGGGCTGAAGTATGTGGTTTTGCCAATTTTTTCATGCCACAAACAAAACTACCAAATGCTAGCAAAATGACTTTCATTTAAATGAAAATATCTGTGTTTATGTTATGGTGTCAGACAACAAGCATTTAATTCCTGTTGCATTGAAGTTATAGTGCAAACATTTCTGCTTCTAAAGCTTCTGGACATCATTACCCTGGGCCCAGCAAGCATGCCTGGGAATTTAATTCTTCATACCTTTTGAATGAGATCAGACATTATACCTTCACAACACAGTAAAACTTGCTGTGCTGTGCTGCTGTGCTTGTAGGAAATTTGCCTTCAGAACACATTTTTATTGTTCCTCCCCATGGGGGATGTCAGGGAAAGTGAAGCCTGCTGAGGGCTTGTGGAGAACAGTTGATGGATGCATCTCAGGTCTTGCCTGGACATCGGTTAGGGAGTTAATGTCATTTGTTGAACTAATGCTTGTTAGCCAAGTCAGAGCAACTGCAGCCCACTGCGCTCCTATGGGACAGACTCTGCACGTCTCATGGACTCAATGCTACGTCTCATATCCACAACTTGGATTGTTTCTTCAAAGTAAAAACAAACGGGATTTTTTTTTCATATAAAATGACTTGCAGAGAATATCCATCAGTTATTGAAATATGGGTAAGTGGGAGGGAGAGCAGTTGTACATTAAAGTGATACATTCCTTAGTCAGCACTTTGTATTTTAGGTTGTTCTGGCACTTGGAAAAGAGCAACTGCAGGTGTGCTGTGCCCCATCCTGTATCTGCTGGCACATTTTCAGCTGCTGGTGAGGCTGAGGATTGCACCAATAGAATATGGTCTTCTGATAAGGTAGAAATATGTTTTAATGTTTGAGTAAGTAGCTTTGATGATTATGGGGACAAGTTTTACTCTCACATGTTTCTTTTCAAACTTTCAAAGTATTCTACAATGTATTTTACCACCAGGGATTTCTTGAAGACTTAGAAATAGAAGTGACAAATACTAAGACTCAAGTCATCTGGTATATGTCAAAACAAACTGTGCAAGACACTGACGGGCTGTGACTGTGTAATTCAAACCTTCTTGACTGGGTACCAGCTGTAGAGTTGAACACAGCCTACACTTGCTGTACGCCTGCAGCACTCTAGAGCACTGGATTCTGCAAGCTTCAAAATCCCCACTGGAACACTGAGATCTTAGGATGGCGCCCACACGAGGCAGAGATGCAGGCTGGCACCCTATTTAACCTATCTCGCAGCCATGCAAAATAGCATAGCTCTTCTCTGGCAGTACATAGGGGTAAGGTAAAAAGTGAACAGTCCTGCTGGACAGAGGGCCAAAACTGCAGTGGGAAGAGCACCCCTGTAGACCATTGCATAGCTCTGGAAAGAGGTTGGTGAGGAGTTGGCAATGCTTAATGCTAGCAAGTAGAAAGTCCTTGGAGAGACATCTGCAGCCCTGCCAAACTGAGGTGGCTTGTGGACTCCATGGCCCCCAGTCCTGCTCTTCAGTCTGGGGAGCACCCGCGTTACCTGGAATGGGTGGTGCTGGGGCTCCAGCTTTCCTCCCAGCTGTAGGTGGGGGCTCTTAGCAAGCCTATCAGCCCAGGCAAGGGATGTCCAGAGAGCTTGGAAGAGAACTGACATTGCCTAAAGCAGCTTAGAGAGCAGCTCAGCATATACAGACCTTCCTCTGGGTCCCTCTTCGGTTCAGCGTAGTGGCTGCAGGGGAGGGAGAGAAACAAACCCACCAGGCACAAACATTTCCTTACCGCATCGCACGGTGTTCTGCTCACATACCCACTGGTAGCGCTGCAGCTTGGGGCTGCAGCCTGCCTTCTCTGCCTTGTCGTAGCAGCAGTCGTGCGTGTGGCAGCACCTGGGAGAGAATAAAAGGTAGAGTTCGGGTGTCTTCCTCCATCCCGCATGTTAGCGCAGACTCCGGGGCTGCTTAGCTCACACACAGCTCACGACAGCAATGTTTGCCCCAGCCTGTCAGTAAATCATCTGTTGATGAACCAAGTATCCTGGCATCTCTGTGAAAGTTCACAGGTCTCAGGAGGTCATTAATGCCATATTTGCTCCCATGACCACTCTGCTTCTTCCTCTGAGCTGCTGCCCTCAAACAGACACGTATGGTCCAGACACAGTAATGTCACCAAAAGCAGCTGAAATGTTCCTATAGCGTGAGTGATTGTGGCTTTCTGGCTTAGGCTTAGACCCATCCCAGAATGTGGAATCAGGATGTTTCTTGCCTTCCTCAGTATCACCAAGAAGCTTCATCTCTTCAGTTCACCTGCACCTGCCACATGGTCTTCAGCTCATCCAGTTTCTGAGGGCTGGCTACAAGTTGATCTCAATGGTGAAATTCCTATCAGTTAACTTGAGATCCTTAAATGCTTCCTCTGTGCATGTCTGCAGCACAGTTCACATTTTTATGCTGCAGTGATCTAACATAGGTGAAAAGCTTTACATTCAAAAGTGCAATTGCATTTCACTGACCATAGAGAGGGCTGAGCGTGAGTAGCTCAGCTGATGACATCTGTCCTACCAACTATTCAGTGAGATAATTCTCACTGTCAATTACTTCAGAATTTATATAAAATCTGACTCCAATTGAATTTTATTCTGGTAGTTTAGGGACTCAAAATACACCGAGAAAAGATTCAGCACTTAGAGAGGATCTTTGCTGAATAACAAAGTTTGTTTCGACAAGGATGCAAGGTCAGAGACTGAAGGTGGAGGGGAGCGAATCTGTATTTCTAGAAGCCATCCCTGCAAGATCCCTGTGACTCCACAGAGAAACCACTCTGCTAAGTGGGAGGAATTCAGACAGGCTGGTTTTAGCGGTAAATGATGAGCAGACAGCTTTTGGAGAAGATCTTGAGTTGTAGATGTAAATCAGTTCAAGAGGTTGGTGAGCTGGCCAAAAGGGAGCATGGCTGCGCTGGCTGGTCATAGATTACCAAACACAGCTGAAAACCTTGACTGTCTTCAAGACCTGAAGCCAGTGTACCTGTAAAGCCAGTAAAAGTCTGGGATCCATCATTATGTCCCTCTGAAAAAGTGGAACAACACCACAAGAAGGATAAGGATTTCTTGTTCAGGAAATGTGGCTTCTCTGGGGACATACTGGGAGCTGCCAGTACCTTACCTGAGAGCTTAGGAGCATCAGGAACTTCATTACCCTCTAGTGCAGGAGGATTTTATCCTTTTGGAAACTGGTTTATGGATATGAGGGATGGTGGGCTCTATGAGGTGATAAAGCCCAGGTAAAAAACCCAAACAAAAACTCAACAATTTTTGCAGTGCAAAGAAGACTCATCACTGATGCAAATTCTAATAAAATCCCTGGAACCAGATCAGGTGAGTCATGTGAAAGAGACAGCAGAATCAGACCAGTCAGGTCAAATTCAGCCTTTGTGTAACCCCTGTGATTACATGCAGGCTGTATTTAGTCCAGTCTGCCTTCCTTACTGACTGAAGTCTCCATCTAGTAGTTAAAAGGAGCAATTTCATCCCACAGGTGAGTCTGCAAACTAAATGCCTTTTTTTCTCAAGCTGCAAAGATGAAACCTGTGTGAAGATTACAACCAGACTAGTCACTGCATTGTGAAACCTAGAAATGTAAGTTAGCAGTAGCAGACTAGTATCTCCTTCCATGCCAGCTCCTCAAAGGACTTTGGAATGGGACTAAGCCCTAAGTGACATACGTATCTAGAAGTTTTCCCATGAGGAGTTGCAGGAATTGCTACAATTGAGAAGACCTTGCCCAGCCTGTGGAACCAGTTCTGTTGGACATGGCAACAGCAGCAGACTGTGGGTCAGAGCTTTGTTGGTCTGGTAAGACTTGCCTCCTGGGCTTGTCCTGAAGAGGTCAGACATGAAAGGCTAAGGGAGAGAAGAATTTGCAGCCATGTGGAAAGTGTGAAAGTCTCCACTTTCTCCAAAGTTTATATACAACCTGACATAAAATATGACAGGGATGGACTAAGGCACTGAGTTACAGCTGGGATATATGTCACCTGAAGGATTCACTGTAGCCCAGGGCAAACTGGCTAGCACCTGAAGCTTCAACAAAGCCTAATCCCTACTCAGGGAAATGACAGCAGAGCAGGCCCATCATTGGTGTCTCATATCTGGCACACAGCACACAGGAGGCCATGGTGGACAGCTGCAATCAGACTGAGCTGAGGTGGAGTACCAGCTGTAGAAATCACAGGGTTTGTGAGGTCTGGGGAGTGAACCAGTAGCCAAATTGGTAAAACCGGTGTCAGCAAAGGAGGAGTGTGGGGGGGAAGAACAACATGAAGGTAGATGGGCAGAGGGAGGTGTTAGAAACCTCTGTGCCAAGGGAAAGAAACTGCTCTTCATGGAGAGGCAGAGGGAACAAATAGAAAGAGGTAGAAGTGAGAACAGATATTGGCAGGGGCAAAAGATGGTCTGTGAATGGGCAGAACAAGCAAATGAGCTCTAGAGAGGCACACTAGCTAGCTGTTAGAACTCACTGCTCCTTACCGGGCTTGGCATAATCAGGGGAGTTGCATAACTTCTGCAGGACCACAGGATTTGGGGCACAATTCTGCATCCCCTTACAGCAGGTCCTGCTCATGATACCCATAGCTGCAGTGGGGTGACATGTAGCTTACACCGACTCAAAGTGAGAAGACTTTGGCTCAGATTTTACAAACATCTCTTCCGGATGTGCTGAAAGAACAGCCAGGGAAGGAAGACTAAGGAAACCTTTTGTTGTCCTTTGCCACCTTCAGATAGTCCCCTCCTGACTGGAAATGCCCTTTGCCGCACCTGGGTCAGTGGCGTTAAGCTTTTAATAGTCTGCTAACGCTCAGTTACACCAACACAAACAGAGTCAGCCACGGCAGAGCACTGGTCAACAGATATGGAAAACAAATACAACTGTGTCATCTAGATAGTAAACAACCTGTTCATCACGACTGGGCTGTGAGACAGCCCTAATGGCTACAGACAGCTCTGGCTGGTCCGCAGGGATCAGCTGGCCAGACCCCTGCTGTTGAGCAAATGCCAATAAGGTAAGAATTTGTCACATGGTACTTGTCACGTTAACAGCACTGTCGTTGCTGTGTGTCTTTTGCTTTAACTTTGCAACAGAGGAGAAATCTTGCTCTTTCCCATGAGTTTGCCAGGACTGAGCGGTTGAACTCTAAGATCTTAGAAATCTTTTCCAGTCTTAAGAATTCTATGACTTAGATGAGTCATATATGTCATCCTGCCTTTCATGGCATTGGTGTTTTCAGGGAAACGCTGAGCACCCTCAGGTCCTGCTTTACAAAATAGGTGCTGCAGCAACCCAGGGGAACAGAAAGGAGGAGAAAAAAAAATCTATTGTCTCTATGTGGAAGAGATGCCATTATGTCTTGAAGCCGCGAGACTGAGAGAGTGGAACAGAAGGAAAGGGTAATTACTGACAACACCACATCAAAGTCAGTGTATGGAATAAATCTTATAAAAGGATTACCCACTCAGTGGGTTTTTTTCTTTTCAAATAAAAGAGAGGTGCTTAGAAGCACTCTAGCCCTGTCTAGACAGACTGACTGAATTACTCACAAGAAAATTACTCCTTTTGTAAGGGTCTCAGTAACAAACCCAGAATGTCAAGGGGGTGAGTAATTTCAGACAGTGTTTGTCACTCACGGCCAGTAGTTCTTTTTTAGAATGGCAAATGTGGAAAGTAATGTGGTCACTTGGACAGGCATGGAGTACTTAACGACACTGATCTTTGCAGTAGCTCTCAGTAACAGATATCAATATTTCTCTAGCCAAGAGAAAATTTTAGGACTAAATCTGGTGGGGCATTGCTGATTCTTCCTAGCTAAGAACCTAAATAAAACCTCCCAGATTTAAGCACTGCAGCTAAGGAATAATAATGACAGTACTTAAAGGATCAAGCCTCCTTTTACAAACTATCTGGTATTTTGAAGCATTTCCCATTGCTATGTCTCATTCTATGCCTTTAGGAAAAAATCCATATCCCATGGAATCCAAAAACCAGCAGAAACACTGGCTGCTGAACATGTGGCCATATTTTGTTCTGTTTTTCAGGAGTGCTGACTACTTGCATCTCCCAGAGTCACCTAAACTTGGAGGTCACTTAGCCTCTGTGGAAAACAGCTTTTAGGTGATTCTGCTCAGCCCTGCAATAAGAGCAGTACTCCAAATTCGGGAAGTCATGTTTTATTTTGAAGCCTTTATTATGAGAGCTGGTAAAGAGTAACAAAAATCATTTAACACCTTACATACACTGCTGTATATGGTGATAAGCAGGTCAAGAGATATTACTGAAAATGGAAAGAAATCTATACACCTGAAAGCTATGACCCTTTAGTTACTCATCATTTGTGAGCCCCATAATGACAGTTTCATGGATGAAATATTTCACAGATAGAAAAAAAGGACATGATGAGACAGCTTTGGGAGTGAAACATCTCTCTGTGTTAATGAAGACAGCTCCATTACTTTTAAGGAACAACTTCTTTTTCATGCTTAGAGAAGAGTTGGTCATTAATCTTGACATCTTTTCTTCCTTTTTTCCCCTCCCTTTTTCTGTCCTGACAATTCAGCAAAATTTTATAGCAATGTGAAATGTCTCCAGCAGCAGAGTATTCTGAAAACTCTGTTTCCTTCCCAGTGAGCTGCAGACTGCCTTCACCCCTGTTAAAAGCAGGGCTTGCTTATCAGTAATGCTTGGCCTGTAGACTAGATAAACTTGTGTGCTCTGTCTTTGCTATTTCAACCTGGATGAGATTGTAAATAACAGGCTCCAAGCACACAAGAGTCCACTGTGCTCAAGCTTTACATGTATGCTAATTGCAAAGTACAAGAAAGAAACCTTTGATTGCAACACCTCGTAGACAAGGCTTGTAGCCTTGGGAATAAAAAGCACAACATTTCCCCCACTAACAAAGAAAAGATGAAGTAACACCATGCTCTCCCATGTTGTTCTTCCATGATTCTGTGTGAACTAACAGGTAATGAAAGCGACAAGTTTCATTGATTATTTCTTGCAATGATCTGGATTTCTTCAAGAGCATAAACACTGATATTCCCATCACTGCCATTTCAAGGACCTGGGTGAAATAACCCTCCAAATACCTTCAATGACCTTCCTTTTGTTAGGCAGTTTGCTCTTTATGAATAAACATTCACCTATTTCAGAAAATTATATCCTGGTTTCTTCTTTGCCCTCTACCCCACATAGCACAAGGTCCCAAAAGCTTTGGTCTCATCCAGAAGGAGGTTAAACCCTCATTCAACTCCCAAGTGATATGTGGGTCCTTGCTCACAAATCCCCAGTCCTGTTCATACATACTAAGTTCCCTCTCTACGAGGCAGCAAATGAATCCTTGGAGTCACAGTAGTACAAACAGGGATTTTTGTGGGGAGATCTCCACTGCTTTGGGACACATAGATTAGGTTTTTCTTACCAGTCAGTCTTATCCTTAGGCCAGCCTCGTCCTCCCAGTCCACAGTAGCATCCATAGCCAATGTATGCCAAGGGAGACCGTCCTGTGCCACACGATATAGCTCCAGCCAATTCGATGATTCCACGAGTGTGCAGTGAGTGGGATTTTCCCAGAGCACCTTTCCAAACTGCAAAGACAGGACATGGCTACACACAAGGATTAGACACACCTGTCACTGATTTTCCTATGGTCCTTCATGGGAGATAGTTGTGGTTTTGGCTGGTTAGTTGGGTGCAGCCCTGACAATCTGACATTCAGCTGGCAAAAGAGACTCTGCAGGGGGCTTTGCCTGAGGCCTGGGATAACCAAGAGATGGATGCAAAAATACCCAGGCGGGCTATGTCTTCTAAGGGAGCTCAGTTCAAGCAAGACTTAGTAGTTCTGGTGCACTAGTGTGTGATTGCAGCTATATTGCACCCAGGAGCAGCGTGACTGGTTTTGCACATCATGGAGCCCAAGCTGCTACCTTTGCAGGGCCTGTGCCAGAACCATGCAGAGCCACCTGGGCTTCACTGCACCCTAGAGCTCCCAAACCTGGGAAAGTTTTCCAGCTATGCTGTGGTCCCAAGTAGGACATGAAGGAGCAGAGTACAACCAGGCAACCAGACCTAACCTGAGCTGTGTGGAAAAAAATGAGGTTTCTGTGTTGCCAAGGTTTCTTACATTATCCGAGTTTCCCCTTCTATTTAGGATCTTTTAACCCGTTCTCCAGGTGATAAAAAGCTGACAGTACTATTAGTTTGCATAGAGGGATAGCTGCAAGTCCCTATGCCTGTACAGTGCATACTTATTCAAGGACAGAGTGTCTACATTCACCAAGAGGTACATATACAGACTTTCTTTTGAGACTTTGGAAGTGCTGCAGCACTTGGATCCACTTCTGTAATTATGTTCCACTCAAGTCATAACAGGTTGGCCACATTAATTTGGGGAGGGGGGGAGGAGGAGGAGACGGAGCTCAGTGTCAGCTGAAGTTAATTTGGCGGGTAGGGAAATGCAGTTCAATATCAGCTGAAGTGTCTGAGTGGCCACCCAAACCAGTCTGGAGATTTTTGAGTCTTTGAGACAGTGTTGTGATTTCACATGTTAATTTGTAACTTTTTTGGAAACCACGGACTCTATCTTGCAGTACTGTTACGGAAACCAAGAGGACCCGGCCTCTCATACTGAAGTCACTGGGATGCTCTGCTTATCCTGCTAACAGTAAGGACAAATACAAGTGTTTCATGCCTGGGTTTACTGTGAAGGACCAAGTGCACTTTGCACTGTGATATCCTGCATGGCAGAGCTACTTGCCAGTAGCACCAAACCCCTCAGACTGACAGCCTGCTCATCACACCCATGCACAGCCACTCCAAAAAGAAACGGGGACTTTGTGAATAGAAAGGGAAGTGATGCCTGGGAGCTGGGAACTTGCCATTGAAATTGCTTTGCCACCTGCCCCTGGTTGTTGCAGCACGCTTGACCTCTTCAAAGTGTTGTGCAAACAGGGACCAATTAATCCCCTAAACCACCCAAGGACTCAATACTATTATTAAAACAGTTGCTTTCCTTTTAAAACCTAGCCTCTAATCCCCTTGCTTGGGCCTCTCCCTGCATCCCCTGGGCTATCTTGCCCTCCAAGCCCAATCCAAATACCAGCGAGGACAAGGAGGGTCTCTCCCATAGGACAAGGCAGGGCTTTGCTCCCTCTCCTCAGCCTGAGCCCCCAGTGGGAATGGGCACTGTCCTCCACTGTTTCCACCCTGGCAATCCCACCTCGGGCTGTTCCCACACTGGGTTTTGCACAGTCGCTCTCTGCTTCCTGGAATGCTCTCTGCTTCCTGGGGCATTCCTTGGGGATTAAATGCACATTCCTGAAAAAGTAACTGCGCTGCTCACCTGAACAGTACTTGAGTGTTCAGGTTTCGTGCTAAAAACACATTAGATGGATTTTATTAAAAACTAAAGAGTCCACTTATTTTTCTTGTCTAAACAGAGCTCTGGAGTTAGAAGGGGTGTCAGCTCTCAGGCACCCCAAGGGAAATCACAAGCAGTGAGCTGCTTTGGACTCAGGGAAATAAACCATGCTTTTTCAACCTGTTGCAGTTTGCAGACCCTGAAAATGTTCCAATGGAGACAAAAACTTCTTTGTAGGCATTCCAGCCTCCTGACAAGCAGAGTGAACTTTTTATAGTTATTTTTCACTGGCCTCTTAAGGCAGGACTGGTGGACTTGCTCTGTTGGCTATTGGCTGAAAATGTCTGAGGCTGGTGCAAGGTAACTGTACTTCATTCAAGAAGAAAGGCCGTTCTTCTTTTGGGGATACCTCTGAGGATCAAGGCACTGTAATTACAGTGCAGACCTGCTCATGAAAGTGGAGAGAGTCCCAAAGGAAATTGAGGCCAAAAGACTCAATTAGTGTGCTTAGGGCTGCATATTCTGCAAGAGGCATCCCAGCAGCCTCTAATGTTCCTGTTCTTTGAAAGCTGGCTGGGTTTTGAGCCAGCAATGGGTTGCTGCAGCTGAGAGGTCAGCCCCAGGAAATACATTTTAATATTCTGGTGCACAGCTAATAACTTGACCAAGAACTGAAATTGCTTTTCCTATGCTGGGCAGGCAAGCCAACACAGCTGGCAAAGCCTTGAAAAAGTCTGAGTCTCCACAGCAGCCTGCATCTAGCCAACATCTCCCACAAGGAGCATGTCCGATCATTAGTTATACCACTAGTGGAGTAGAGCAAAGAACATACCTGCAGAGAGGTGAGCAGAGGTGGATCTGACAACTTACACTTTCTATGCCCTGCTTAAACCTACAGCCTTTAGATTAAAACAGGGTCTGGGGAGTCGTTTTAAAATTCTGCTGCAAGTGTAACCTCCGACCTGCCAGTTTAATGTCATGTTGCCTCTGCATGTAGGGGCTTTATGTCACTTGCAGCTTTTATAAATAGGCTTTTAAAAAATTGTTTTACATTCAAATGAATCGAAAACTGCCTACTCCATGATCACTGGTATAAAAAGAAGGTATTCCTATGAAACACAGACACTAGCAACTTTGTAGCAGACACCTATTAAAAAAGGAAAATGGCCTATGATTATACAGCCCTAGCTGTGCAAACCATAGCCAGGGCTGGGAAGAGAGGCGGGCAGGCAGCTCACTTACACTGCCCCATGCTGTAAAGTTGAAAATTGTTTAGTGACCCAGGTTTTTTTCTCACTTGGCCAAATCACACTGTGAAGCAGGCAAAGCTGATGGCAAGGGGAGAGGCTGTCCTCTGACAGGGGGAGACATGACACGGCAGAGGGACAGAGAGGTGGTACTCACCTGCCTGAAGCAGCATCAGTATCAGCAGCTGGCGGGAGCCCATGGGCAGATCAGTTCCACACTCGTGTGCTTCGGGGTTCAGCCACCGGGACTCCTGGCAGTGCCTCGTCGTGCTGCCAAGTGAGCCGAGGTGTGGCTGTGCTAAACAATCCTCCCGGGCTTCTGCTCCAGGGTTTATATATACGTGGCTCTGCGCCTGTCTGAAGTGAACCACCCTCTTCTGCGATGTCCCTGAGCTCGGGTCCAGTCCGTCCCCGCAGAAGGCTCCTTGCTGCGTGGGGAGAGGGCGAGGGCTGGCTCTGTTTGCCTAGCATCACCTTTGGGAGGGGAGGGGCTGCTGGAAGGGCATTAGGCTGGTAGTCTCTGGGACAGCCCAAGACACCCAGGCATTAAGCCGGGCTCTTTCTTTAAGCTGTTTGCTTACAGACCCTGGTTAACCTCTGAGTAGCTGCGGAAAAGGGAAGCCTTCAACAGGGCTTTCTGTGGATTGGGCTCACTGCTGTGGCATCCCCCTGGCAAGGAATTTTCTCTTTTTATAGATCACTTTCCAGGGTGGTTTTTTTTTAAATTACTTTATTTTAAGACTGATTATTTTTCATGTTTAAAAAAGGAGAGACAAAACTAGAAAAATCCAACAGAAAGAATACTGTTAAGTGTAAGCACCTAATTATAAATTGACCAACAGAGCTAATTCTGCACCACTCTGAGGGAAAAATAACTTCTTGGTCCACTGCTGCACCTGACCAACAGCAACTAATTTCTTGAAGACTCAAGAGTGTGTGGGTGCCAGCCAGGTATAATACCAGTAGCTGGTGCCAGCACCCCAGAGCCAGACATGCTGTGGTCACAGTAGGCAGCTGGACTGGAAGGTGTCCTCCCTGTTGCACAGCCTCCATGTGTGAAGGGTCAAAGGCAATGTGGGCAGGAGGGATGGCTACAGTTATTTTGCCTTTGGGCTTGAAACAGCTTTAAAAGTCCCACCTTTCTTGGTGGAGCAGCCACTTGCCTTGTTGGCATCTAAGCATGTGTTCCTTGCCTGTTATGGGCATGATAGGTGGTGTGGGCTGCTCTGCCGGGAGAGGAAGAGAGGAAGAAGAAGGCTGCTTGCCCCTTCCTCTTCACAGCCCAGGATTATCTCAGCAGCACCCATTGCCCGAGTTGCCCATGGCAAAGCTGTGCTTC
This sequence comes from Sakesphorus luctuosus, assembly GCA_013396695.1. Classification (NCBI taxonomy): domain Eukaryota; kingdom Metazoa; phylum Chordata; class Aves; order Passeriformes; family Thamnophilidae; genus Sakesphorus; species Sakesphorus luctuosus. The sequence continues at coordinate 1,605,042 of VWZD01009180.1, forward strand.
CATTCTTAATGGCATGGGTTTAAACATTTGCTTTCTAAATATTGGTACTCAAATCAAAGGTCATCAGCAAGTTCTTTATGGTCTCCTTTCTGCTGAGACCTGCCCAAGTGCAGCTGCTGGCACTCTTTGCCAAGCAAGTTTTCAAGATATAGTATATAGTGGGTGCCTTTGATACAGGGCAAATGAGGCAGCAGAACTGAGTAAATCTCATGACAGTTAAGAGCCTGAAATTTCCTGCCTGTCCCCATCCTAGTGATGGGCCATGTGCTGGGAGCAGGGGATGGGGCAAGCCAGGTCAAGCATACCACTCACCCAGCTCTTCCCTGCCCTGGCTCTTTACTGCCTCAGAGGGGCTTGGGAGGAGCTGCACAGCTTTCTCTTCCACCATCAGAAACCCCCTTCAATAATTATTAATTTACTCAAATAATAATGCCAAATCATACAGAATCATTGAATGGTTTGGGTTGGAAGGGACCTTAAAGATCATGTAGTTCCAACCCTTCTGCCATGGTCAGGGACACCACCCCCTCAACCAGGTTGCTCCAAGCCCCATTCAACCTGGCCTTGAGCACTTCCAGGGATGGGGCATCCACAACTTCACTGGGCAACCTGTTCCAGTGCCTCACCACACTCACAATAAAGAATTTCTTCCTAATATCCAGTTTAAATCTATCCTCTTTCAGTTTAAAGCCATTCCCCCTCATCCTGTCATTAGCACCCTTGCAAAAAGTCCCTCTCCAGCTCTCTTGTCAGCCCCCTTTAGGTACTGAAAGGTGCTATAAGGTTTCCCTGAAGCTCTCTCTCCTCCAGACTGAGCAGCCCCAAACATCTCAGCCTATCTTCATAGGAGAGCTGCTCCAGACCTCTGATCATCTTCATAGCCCTCCCCTGGATTTGCTCTAACAGCTCCACATCCTTCTTACATCAGAGGCCCCAGGCCTGGAGGCAGTATCTGTGTGGGGTCTCACCAGAGCAGAGCAAAGGGCGAGAATCACCTGCTGGCCACGCTGCTTTTGATACAACTCAGGACACATTTGGCTTTCTGGGCTGCAAGTGCACATTGATGGGTCATGTCAAGCTTCTTGCCCACCAACATCCCCAAGTCTTCCCTGGGGCTTCTGTGCATCCATTCTCCACCAAGCCTGTATTTGTGCTTGGGGTTGCTGTTTATGTGAGCTGTTGCTGGCAAATGTTTAACTTTCAGAATATAAGTTTGCAGAAGGAGGATGCTGGAGGGTGGGTGCACTGTGATCAATGGCTCTGTGGGTACAGGTCCTGTGGGAAGTGCAAAGAAGAAGGCAGGCTTTGAAACACCCTAGTATTCCTGGCTGAACGACACACCATGTTAGAGCAAGCTCCACCCCTGTCAAGTACCTGGCAAGCCTTGTTCTTGAGCAGGGACCAAGAGGGAGTTGTGAGGAACCTCTACAGATGCTTTACAGGATTCCTTGGGTCCCCAAGCCTGGGACCTGTCTCCAAGGGCTGAAAGTGTCTACTCTATGACTTGGATTTATCAGTCATTTGAATTTGAAAAATGAAATTTAATCTTGTTCTTTCAAAACCTCGCTGAATTACAAACCAGATGAAAAGCACATTATTCCTATTCTCACAGCCCTGCAAACAACATATGAGTTTTTTGCCATCCATTCAGCTACAAATACAAAATAAAGAAATACAGACTCCTTTGTGGCCAAATGTATCTATAGTGTTTGAAGAAGACTTCTGCAGGGTAATAGGGAGAGATGCCCAAATTCAACCTTAAAGTGCAAAGCAGAATTAATGTTTTGCTTCCTTATGATTGTTTCACACCACTGACTGGTCGAGTTTGTTATTTATCTGCAAGTACTGATTACTGTTGCCTAAGTTAATTGGCATATTTATTAAACAGTATTAAGTGCTAATCATGTTCTTACTATGTTATGGCCAGTGCACTGGGATTACAAGGGCATTTTTATTACTGTTTAAGGAAACAAAATTAATTCCCTGATCCCACCCCTTCATGTGCATTTTGCATGTTACCTGCTTGAGCTCCACTTCTCACTAGTCACATGAGGCAGCACATGAGGCTGTTGGATGTCATCTCATCCAGCTCAGCTATACAGATTACTGTCTGTCCAAAACTGCAGGATCAATAAACTGACTTCAAGCCTCAGGTCACTTGTGTGGGGCAATCAAGCCATGCTGTTGGAGGCCTATTTCTTCAGATGAACTAGCTCTGTGAAAATAAAGTTCCCTTGGCATGTGCCACCAAACCAGGTGGCCCTCAGGGATGATACTACTTCATGCTCTTGGACTTGTTGTGGAAAGACAATATTAGGGAAGAGTCTTCAGCTGAAGGGAAGAAGAAATTTCTAAGGACTCCACTTAACAATGTTTACCCAACCACAGTTCAAGATGTCAGATCTTCTTTTAGAAGCTGGGCTGTCCTTCATCTCATAGGCACTGTTCTTCCTCAAATTAAATACTCAAACACCTCTGTGTATATCACCACCAACCACAAGAAGAGGTCTCTGCTCAGCACCAGCAGAAGCAATGATGCTTTTTCTGCCCAGGCCAAGGGTTTTTCCTATGTGAGGGGCAGACGAATCTTTCTGGCAATACTAGATCTGTCCCTCCAAAGACTGGTTTGTAGGACTAAAGGGACTGAAAGATACACAACGACTGTTTGGGAAGTCAAATTTAGAAAAGAAAAACAGTTCTAAAGGGGAAAAACCTCCACATTACCTGTCCAGAGGAAGGAAAGTAACTCTAAGACTGTCACATGATTTGTGGTAACATAACCAGTTAGAGTTAACATAGCAATATAATAAGTAAACAGTCTTGTTTAATATTGACTTGCATGGAAGGTCTGCACATATTTGAGCGCTGATACAGCCCAGTTAGACTTTGATGAGGAAAGACAACATTATTATTATTTACAGTTTCCAAGTCAATCCCAAAAGGAGTTTTAAAAGTGGCTTCTGATTTGAGGATGTCCAGTACGTATCTCCTTGACCTTCACTGCTGCTGTGCACAGGTCTCACCTTGATGGTGGCATTTCTGAATAATGAAGCTGGATGGTTTCTGCCTGCAGCACCCTCTTAAACTCAGTGCCTGCTTTTGTTGATAGTCCATCACACACCCCCTCTTGCAGGTGACAAAGGAGAAAGGCCACCTCTCTCAGGCTTTTGCTGTCACAGGTTTCTCCCCGCAGTCTCAGAAGGCACTGTCTCCTGAGCTGACTGTGTGGGACCTTCCCCTCTGAAGTTGTTTCTACATGTGATGTTCCCCTTCAGCCCACATTATTGCACTTCTCCCATGGAGGAGTCGACCTCATGGTCTGTATGTATAATGCTGCTTGGGGAAGGCAGGCAGAGTGAGTCAGAAATGATGGATAGTTGAAGGGTAAACACTGTGGGCCATGTGCTAGAGAAGAGCTAGATCACCCCAGCAGGCTGCCTTTCCATCCTCATGGCTGCCTCCATCCGGCCATCATGAAGAATTTGCTACCACTCAAGCTGTTCATTACACATGGAACCCGGAGTTGCATCCCTTCACACATCCCTTCCACAGGCCATGGAGAGAGGAGATGCAACTCACAGAAGGGAGATGGGGTGCAGGTGTCTCCTCGTTGTGCAGTCACTGCAGGGGACAGGCCCCTGCTGCCTCCTTCTCTTGTCGTTGGAAATGCTGAGGTTTTCTGACTTTACCACCCTTCTCCCAAGTGTTAATGACACTCTCTCTTATGCTGAGGCCTTCACAAATGTCCATTTCCTATTTTGTTCTGCCCCTTTTGCTGTAGAGCAAGCAGCTGTCCTACCACCTGGGGGACAAGCTTGCTCAGGAACAGAGAGGTTCTTGTGTCCTCTAGAAACTGTTAGGCTTTGGTGAACCTCACATAACCTACTGCATCTGTCAGGGCAATGGGGCCAACTCAGTGGATTTGTAATCCCACTAATATAGTGGAGGGGTTTTCACGCTCCCAGGAGCAAGGCTAGGAAAGCGGCGGGCCGCCGGCAGCGGCGCTTCCTAGGATCATGCCCCTTAGAAGCTAGGGTCGGCTCTTCCCGCTCCCGGCCCGGCGCGATCCCTCCGGCCGGAACAGTCCCAGACCAGTCGGGATTCCACGAGGAAAAAGCCAAGTTTAATAGAGCGCGCTTGCTTATAAGGGGGGGCGCACAAAGTTCCCGGATGAGGGCGGGGAAGAGGGGCGGAGACGGGGAGGAGACGGGGAGGAGTCACGCACTCCATTGGGTGCATGCAAACGAAGGGGAGGAGGAAGGGGAGGAGCGGAAAGGGGACCAATAGGGAGAATGAGGTGTGTGGGGGAATTCCAGGGGTATTGTGGGAAGAAGAAACTTGGATCGTAGCCATCTTTTAAGGGCGCAGCGTCCACGTGGGAGGGCTCATGGTCCCGATCCTGTCGCTGCACGCGCTGCCCGGGACCTCGGGCCTCAGTGTCCTCATCTGCCCGGCGCCTGTAATCCTTTCTCGTTCTGGTCTCCTCCGACAGGGCCATGACTACAAAAAGGTTTTCAAGACTGCAGTCAATGTCCCTTGGCCACAGATAGCCAGAAATGAGAAATGCAGCATGTCCTGGCATTGCAGAACCTGCTGCCATCACCACCTGGGGACATTGCTGTCAATACAAATCAAGGAAAAGTGCATCTCCTTGAAACCCCATTGAGCACTGCCTGAAGTGAAAAATAGGCATACATGATCAGCTGAGCACCCTGAGAGAGCTGGCTTTTGTTTTAGATCCCTGGCAACATTTCCCACTTAAAAGAGAGGATATGTAGCTATATTACCAGGATTAAAGTACACTTAAAATGGGAACAGGCTGAATAAGGGTGTCTCACTTAAATACTGACACCCCCTCAAGCTGCTTAGTCTATGAGATCCATCCAGCAAGAGGTTTGGTTACTTCATCCAATAAGAGACCCAGAGAATAAACACACACACATGGAGATGAGTGTATGCTCTGATATCCCAGACAAGTTCCTGAAATGCCCCTGGGTTCCTTGAAAAAGAACATCCAACATAAATACCTATGTCCATTTAACAGGAACCCCTGTTAGAGGCAAACGTGAAAGACCCTTGACACCCAGATTCATGACATCATCCAGACTCTGAAGCCCACTAAAATACTTGTTTTGTCGTGTCAGTGTTTTGAAGTCTGTTGTTTAAAGTCACGTGCAGTCCTCAACAGAGCAAAATTACATTTTTCTTTTCTGGTTGTAAAGGTAATGTAAACAGAGGTGTGTTCATAGATCCTCCTGGGAGACAAAGGAAGGGATGGCCTGGGTGGAGAAGGTGTAATACAGATCAGGAGCACATAAAATTCTTATTTCACCTTTGCAAGTACATTTCAACCCTAACAACTCTAGACCCCAGTATATTCCAGTGTTAGCTAACTATGTAGTTTGCTGTGCACTGTCTGCTTTAGCTTCTCATTTCCACATTGTTCAGGTTTCATATTCCCTTTTCTTTCAAGTGCTAAAAGTTTTCCTTGCTTCTGCACTTGACATCTCATACCTCTCTCCTTCAACCCTTTGTCCCAAACTACCACTTTCACCTACAATATCAAAAACAGCTTGAAGACTCATACTGGTACTGTCTCAAGCCTCAGGCACCAACAGAGACAGAAAAGTGGGATTTTTTTATTGGAAGGCTTCCATTCATGGTAGCAGTTGGTCCTATTTAGATCATGGAGCACGTGGGAGCTCTGAATCTTCTACTATTAAGAAGATTGGCAATTAGAGACTTCCTGACGAAAAGAGGATATACGTTACAATACCTCCACTCCATTATTCAGATTGCTATATTAGGATGCATCAAGTGTACAAACTAATGTCTTTTATATTTCATATCTGAAGATATAAAGAAAAAGCCAATAAGCTAAACTTCAGGTGGTGTTGCTGCTCCTACATGAAATGTGAAATCATTTCCTGAATATACTGCTATGATGATTCACCACCTCTTTTCCTGTAGCCTTTCTGTGAAGGCTGGCCTTGAGCTCAAGGTTACTGTTATAGACATTCTAGAAGAGACACTGGAGAACAAGGGTTTAGCTGCTCTCTTTTCTTGACACGAGCCAATGCTGCATATGGCAAGTGAAACCATGAGAGCAAGTTTTCAAGTGTTCCTGGAATCCCCCTGGTGTTCATCAGACAGACATATGATTAAGCTTATATTGATTAAAATACCCTAGAAACTCCTCTTTACTATTTCCACAATCACAGTTTGAATTATCAAGCCCAAGTTCAAATGATGTAATTTATGCAGTTAATATCCTTCCACAGGCCCTTCAAAACCTTTCTTTCTAAACATATATACACACCTGAATTAACACTCTTATTTGCTACTGCTACCCTGTTTTGTTACACAACTCACCACCTCTGCTGCTGTGGAAATTGTAGTCTTCTGAGTTCCACCTTTGGTATATTAAAAGATTTGGAAAAAAGAAGAAAAGTTAAAAACATCAGGACAGTGAAAAGAGCTTCACCCTTCAGGAGGAAGAGAGGATGGCTTTGCAATTTGTTCTGCTGGGATGGCAACGCTCTCAGCTGGTCATTGTGGTCACCCAGTTGGTTTGTGTTCCTTTCCTGTCTGACCAGCAACTAGCTGAGGGCACTCTGCATGTTTGACATCTACTCTTCAGGCTTTGTGCTTGTAGCAGGTAAATTACCATATTTGTGGTTCCAGTGCCAATCCTTTCCTCCTTTACCTGACAATGGTTTATTTGAGCAAAGCCAGTTGTGCCCAGGGACAGCTTAGGAAAGGGCTGGATGCTGCTGTGCTCTGAATGCTGAAGAGCTTAGTGCCTCATGCAACCAACATTCCTTGAAACTTCAGCAAGGAACTGCCAACACAGGAAGCTCCCAGCCCCACAGAGGTCTCCTCAATTCTCAGTAAAGCTGCCTCTTTTATATTCAGCAAATAATCCTAATGAGACATTTTGATAATGACTTCATGTAGTCTTTTGCTTACAAGAATAGGAAATTTTCAACCTTCACCTGGCTCTCTTGCCTGTTTCTCATACCAGTCGTAGTACTTACAATAAACTTAAGACCACAGTGAAGGACACAGATAGTGTATTTATAATTTTAAGTACTAATATATGATTAGAATGCTGTTGGTTGTGAGGTGGTGGAATGAGATATCAGGCTGTGCCTGATGAAATGCCTTATCACTTCATGGATATCAGTCATCACTCAGCAGTTCAGTAGTTCACCCAGTTCCCAGCACACCAAGAAACTGCCTGCAAAAAGAATGTTTTTGCATAGTTAGCAGGAAAAAAATCTACAATAATAAAGAAATGGATAAATTATTGTAGGGTGTCTGGCCCCCTATGCTGGGCAGCAAAGAATAGGTCATCTCTGTACAGCCTTAGTTAAAATGGCTATGTTCTACTTCAGCATTTTCTCAGTCAAGCCACTCACCCCTGCCACTTTGCTCCACTGCATGATTCGAAGTTGTGTATTTTTGTTGTCTCTTTTTGCATCTTGTTCCCATCCATTTATTCTGCTGGACATCATGTACCTGATCTCTATCACAGTCATATTTTCACAGTAAGAAGCATCTGTCTCTGCCTGAGGGCATTCTTCTCATTCTGGACAGCTCTGATATGTGTTGCAATCAGCTCTTGAACTTCCTGACATAAGACTTATTGAAGGTTTCAGTATCTTCATAAGTGATGCTGTATTGAACACTCAATTGATATTTGCTCCTACTTCTATGGGATTGAGTACATAGATGCCTTTGGTTCTAAAATTCTTCTGTTTGGCAGGCAGCATATTACAATATGACAAGAGCTACAGACATGGGGTTTTTTGTGGGCACTTTTCCATCCTTGTGTCAGAGCCCCTTGCGATGAGCAGGTCTGCAGTGCATGTTGTTGCACTTCCTTCTCAAACATTTTAGTTTTGCTTTGATGGCTTCTTTTGGGAGAAACAAGAATAATTCAACTGGTTGTCCTCACGGTCACACAAAATATCCTGGTAGAGGACATTCTAATATATAACAGCTACTGTACTATGAGGGTCCCCAGGGGCATTCTCAGCTGCTCTGTTTTGTTACTAATGTTATAGGGAGCACTCTATCCAAATTGATGATACTAATTTTTCGCACCAAACTTCAAGAAAATCATGGCTTTTCCCCAAATCAGATGATATGTCTTTCATTGCATGCATCTGGCAGTCAGTTGTTTAGGGTGTTATGTTTAAATTGTCTGAACGCAGGCAAACATGCATCTTGGCTGAGTTGTCACAATCACAGACTGGGTAATTTGGAAGGGACCACAGTGGGTCATTTGGGCCAACCTCCCTGCTCAAGCAGAGTCATTCCAGAGCACATTGCACAGAATTGTGTCCAGACAGTTCTTGAATATCTCCAGCAAGGGAGACTCCACAGCCTCTCTAACCAATCTGTTCCAGTATGTGGTCACCGACATAAGAAGCTCTTCCTCATGTTTATATGGAACTTCATGTGCCCAGAACTGGACAGAGTACCCCAAATGTGGCCTTAAAAGGGCTGAGCAAAGGGCCAGCATCACCTCCCTCAACCTGCTGGCAATGCTCTTCCTAATGCACCCCAGGATCCCCTTGGCCTCCTTGGCCGCAGGGGCACTGCTGGATTATGGACAGCTTGTTGTCCACCAGGACCCCCAGGTCTTTCTCCACAGAGCTGCTTTCCAGTAGGTCAGCCCCCAGTCTGTAGTGGTACATGGGATTATTGCTCCCAGGCACAAGAGCCTGCATGTGCCTTTGCTGAATTTCAGTTGGTTCCTCTCTGCCCATCTCTCCTCTCAGTTCATGTTGAGGTCCTTCTGAAGGGGTCCACAAGACCTCAGGGTACTGGCCACTCCTCCCAGCTTTGTGTTGTCAGTGAACTGGCTGAGGAGGCATCTGCCCCTTCATCCAAGTCATTGATGAATAACTGAAATAATATTGGGCCCAGTGTTGAACCTCGGGAGACAACGCTAGTGACCTCCAACTAGACCCTGTGTCACTGGTGCTGTCATTCAGCCAGGTCTCAATCCACCTCATTGTCCACTCACCCACTACACACTTCCCAAGTTTGCCTATGTTGTGAGAAATAGTGTCAAAGCCTTGTTGAAGTCAAGGTAGACAATATCCACTGCTCTTCCCTCATCCATCCAGGCAGCTGCTTCATTGTAGAAGCCAATCAAGTTGGTCAAGCATGATTTACCATTGGTGAATCCACATTGACTACTCCTGATCTCTTTCTTCTCATCTATGTGAATAGAGACAGCTTCCAGAATGAGGCATTCCATTATGATGCCAGGGACTGAGGTAAGGCTTGCTTGCCAGTCGGTTCCTTGGCTTTGTGGACTTCAGGACAAGGATTCTGTCTATTTGCATGATTTCTTCTATTACTTTAGAAATACAGGTTATTGTAGTTTGTTTTTTTTCCTTCAAAAAGAACTCCATAAAGCTCTGCTGGACTGAGTGACACATGCAGTCTAATTCTTGGAGTAACTTAGCAGAAAGATATTACTTGTTTTCTTTCAAAAACATTAAATTCTTCTGTAGCTTTGCTAGAGAAAAGCCAAAATGGCATGCATGCTCCTTCACTAGCAATTGTTTTGTGTGTAGATCTACTGGGGTATCACTTGCTACTTGCTTAGCAAGTTTAATTGTAAATAAATATATCCATCAATCAAAACATATTTCTCAGTAATTGCTATATTCCCTGATATTTTAACCTTTATATTTTCCTTGGCATTGCAGTTTGGCTTTCTCTGGCAGAGTGATAGTTAGTCCACTGTTTAGTTTAAATTTGGCTTGGCACATTTGCTGTCCTTTCCTGCACAGCACTGAGCATGTCTTCACACATTTCAACCACTGCCAAACTATGTGTTTGGTGCTTTGTTTCCTCTTTGTACAGTGAGTATTTTTTCTGAGATTACTGCTGAATTAATTTTTACTTATTGGCATTATGTTAATGCCAGATACAATGAAAATCTTGTTTTCTGAGTCACAGCTTACTTTCTTTGAAAGATTTTCTTTTGTGTTCTTCTCTGCATACTTTTTCTGGCTACAATTGCTGTACATGGCTAGTAAAGGAACATTTCTGAATTTGCATTGCTTATACCTACACAGTGTGAGGTGTCAAACCTGGTATCTTGCCTATGTCTGTAGTAGTCTATTTGTGCATTTACTTTAACTTGTATACTTGGGGCTCTGTTGTGTTATTTGCTCAGCTGTCTCTGTGCCACCATACAGAGCTTTGACTGGAAGCCTGGTATTAATAGCCTAATGGCAGAACACTTTGTGAAGAGGTAAGAGATTGGAAGTGTTCACCTGGCTGCCACTTTCTCTTCACCAATATTTTTGTAAGACTTCACAGGACAATGCCTCAGACAAGGTAAATTTCTCAACCTCAAAAGCACTCTGACAATCTACAAAGAAATGTAATCATAGAAATTAAATGTCTTGGTGCAGTGATCTCTGGGGAGACAGTTCTCTTACTAAGATTTTCTTTGCCTCAAAACAAAAATAAAGCCTCAAAGCAAATTAAACCCCACAAGCTGGAAACCACATTGTGGTTTCAAAACAAATTCCCTATACCACTGACTCTAGCCAGGAAACAAAGTCTTGAAGTTTCTCCTTATTTTTCTACAAGATTTAGGGCAAGATTTTGAAACGAAATTAACACCTAACACTATAATCTTAGATTTTTATTTAAAGCCCTTAAATGTATGAACTGGTCATACCGGAGTTGAACTCACAATGTTTCCTTCTGAATGAGACCTACTGCATCAGCTTATATACCCACAGACTACAAAGTGTCCAACAGTGTCACATTGAGATGCTAGAAACTCTTCAAATTTGATTATTTCCATTTGGACCGGCTTTTCTCTACATGGGCTTACTTGTTTATGATTTGAATGTTCTCTTCTTGCTTGTTAAATTTTGTTACTAAAAGACGATTCGTGCAGCATTCAATAACATGAGCTGGGAACAGTTCAAAGAACTCATCTGGGAGAAGTCAGCCACACATTAGAAAGAACTTTCAATAAAATATAAAGACACAGAGAACAAAGTGGAGCTCAAAAATGAAGCATCTCTGATATCATGACTTTAGATAGGGCAGAATTTATTGTTAGAAAAACAGTATGATGAGAAACAAGTGAACAGCACGTTAAGAAAGAAGTATTTCCAATATTTAGGAAATGCCTACTTTCTCAACGAAGAGAAATCTGTAAGGAGGAAGAAATATTGCTTGGAAGACCTAATTTTCAGCAGTAAATTGCAAAGAAGTTTGTCAGTTGATGAGAATAATTCTGTGTGAACAAGCTCAAGAGGAATACTATCTCAGAACAGATATGCATGTATCACTAATATGTAGGTGTCTGCTTTCCTGCAAGGCCAGAAAGAATATCAGCTTTATTAATTGCAGTTTAGAGGTATTTTCCAAACTTTGCTTTCATCAGTATCCTAGTTAGAACAGCTGGGACCAGCTTATTACTGTCAGGCTGTAATCAAAACTCTGTATTCTACAACTTCTATGTAATTTCTAATGAACTGTTAACAATGGATCATTTGCAGCAGCTGCCCAGGGCACACCTGACCACTCAGGATACAAGCTGGGTGTTACAGAACCCTGTGAGACAGGGTCTTCACACCAATGATTCATGTGTGATGCCTCCTCTCCTAGAAGGCATCAGCACCTTCACACCCAGCCTGAGGGGCCATGTCTGCTAATGGGCCATCAAGAAGTCCAAAAATACCCCATGACTCACTTCCACTGTGAAACTCCTGGCACTGAGGGAGGTACTGGGCATTCCCATCTGACCTGAGCATATATAATCTTGCTGTTTGGGGACTTATGGTACCACTTGTTGGATTCAGAGGAGGACCAGAACCTCGAGAGGACTGTGTCCACCACTCTCGACAAGACTGTGACACTCATCTGCCCCAACAGGTTTTTTCCTTCCTTTTACTTTGGACTCAGGGGAACCATGTGGGGCTCAGCAGAGGGGCTAATGAACACCATTCTGTTCGTGCCCTAGGGTGCTGCTGGGTTATACATCTGGGTTTTGTGGGTTAAAACCAATTTCTCTTTGTATCATTGCATTTATTGTAGTATTTTTATTAAATTGTAATTGACTTATAATCTCTTTTGAGTTGGGTTCATTTCTCCTGCTTTACCTTTAAACCAGCACAGTCAAGGTCTCTGTCACCTCCAATTTCTGATGTTTTCCTTTGATCACTTTCAGCCTGACTCAGCATAACAAACATCAAAAATAAGACTCACTGCATATCAAACATCTGCCCTTATTCTGTTATTTATGACAAAATTTTTAATGCAATTCCATATGAACTACTTCATCAACATCTAAGAGACAGCAGTTCTGGGCTACAAATAGTAAGTGTGGTCTCATTTCACCCCTACAGCAAATGCTGTAAAGGGGACAGGAATATGGTGAGGGTGAATCAGTGCTTCTTCATTACACCAAGCAACAGACTGTCTTAAAATGCTGCACCAAGGTTCAAAGCAATATGAGTGTGACTGTTACAGACCAGATCTGATGGCCACTCAAGTTTGTGCGGGATTTCCAGGCTACTGTTTTGTTAGGAGTAAATCCCAGTACATTTGATTCAGGCCTTGAAAAATCACCTAAAAAAGTCCAGACACCAAATACCTCCCATTTATTGTATAACAGTAACATCAGTGATTAAAAAAGAACGTAAGACGACCATGAACTGCAACCTAGACAAAGGACTGTTCTTGCTTAGTAAGTACTCAGATGGCGATACTGCCTTCAGTGGAGGCACTAACACAGTCCCTGTTCTCTATAAGGCTCCTTTATGGGAAACAGAATCAGTATTTCAGCAACTCTGCCTTGAACTGACCAACAAATTCTAATGTGATAAAGGGAAAGCAAGGACAATAATCATAAATACATAGACATCTTAAGTTTCCTCAGATTTGTCCCACTGAGAAACTACATTAAATAAGCCCCAAACAAATATGATAAAAATTTTAGGAAAAAATATATTTAAGTGACTTTTTGGAACACACCTTGAGCCAGTGTCTCAGCTAAAAAAAGTAACTGGATCTTTCACAGTAGTCATTTGAGGGTCCATGCTCAATTACCAGTTTTGGTTATTTGTATTTCATAAATAATTCTGTGACAGATTAAGCCAAGACAGTCCCTCAGAAATGGTGTTTTTTGGTAACACTCAGTAGGTTATCCCTTGAGTAGGTGAAATGTTTTCCTGCAGATGGCTTGGATGAAGAACAGTGTAGGGCTGAAGGGACAAGCAATTCTCTAGCCAGGATCAAGCACATCTAGATCTAGATGTTTTTTCTGTCCATCGGTTTAGTTCTCCTTTACTACAGACTAAGCTGGCTACCTCTTGTCCTATCACCACTGGATGTGAAGAACTACCAGCCATTTTCTCTATCAATTCCCCTTGTAAAAATAAGTTATTTGCCCCACCCAAAATGTCCTTCCTTCTACATAATTGCTCTGTGGCTCTCCAACTTGTAGGTTATAGCTTCTAAAAATTCTAGAGGTGCTGCTCACTCCTCTCAGGATATCCCCAGCTACCTACAACTCCAACACACATCAGCCAAAACTGAACACGGTCAAGTGAAGAACAATTATTTCCTGCCCCTTTAATTCATATCCGAAGTTACTACGTCCCAGAACAGAAAACCTACAGCAAACATTACCTTTATCTGAAATTCAACTTTCTGAATCTTCATTATCAGTTACTTACTTTGTTCACTTATCTCTCACTGCAACAACTAACTCTCCCAATTTTCTGTTGGGTCCGGGAGCTTGAAATCTGTGACATCTTGCCAGCTTGCTGAACACAAACAATGCCCACATATCAAGAAGGTATCAGCTCTCTACTGGCATCTCCTGGGGTGAAGATGACCCAGGGTAGGGAGCATAACAGCAGCAGACAGCCCAGACTGTACTACGTAAATCTTTTACTGCAAATTACTGCACATTTCTGGTTGTGTAAACACTGGATGTAGAGAGTTTAAACTGTAAGTTGAGCACCCAGCAGAGCAGCGCCAAAAGCATCCAGGCTATGTTAAACAGGGTGCCAGTGCTTTAAAGGCATTCCTGGCCGGAGCTGCCAGCCCTAACATGTTCCTCTGCCTAAACTTCCAGGCACACCCAACTGGGCGTGTAATGGGGATGTGGACAGATTTAAGGTCCTTCAAGTATGGCCTAAAGTGCCCTGGAGTAGCTAGTTCATTTATTGTGGTAAAAGAGGCTATGAAAGAGGGAGCATGGTATGGGGAGAATCAGTGCAGGAGCTGGGAGAAGGAAGCAAGGAGACTCAGAAGGGGAACAAGAAGTCCACTGCCAGGCTGATGACACTCCTGTCAGCTCACAAAGGTGGCTGAAGGTAAAGCACACTTATCTGCTGCCAAACAGGTTTGACTTCCTCTCCCCATAATGCTACACACTTCCTTGTGCTCGCTGCAGGGACAGCCCTGGCTGCCACAGCCTCCACTTCACCCTCAGGCCCACAGGCACAGAGCATGGTCCATTCTGTCCCTCACATGATTGACAGAGTTGTCCGAGTGCTGTTCTCAGGCAGCTCTGCAGTGGCTCAAGCAGAATAGTGAAGCTGCTCCAGAACCTGAAACCCACTCTCAGGGACTGCTCATTTCCCACTGCAACCTGTGCCCTGCTCACCAGGTTCTCCTGTCTCACCTCCCAGCTCAGCACTGGGAAGCTGGAGTGACTCTGCCAGCAGCATCCTGCTACTGACACCACTCGTGACATCCTCATCATTTGCAGATGGGTAACCGCTTTCCAGAATTCCAAGACCTTTGGTGAACCCAAGCAGTTCCAGCACTGGGCAGACACTGAGGCTTTACACCATCACTGCTGTTGTTTTGTGTGGAAGTAAACATCAAAATGCAAATCAAAGCTAGATGGTTCAATGGGTCACTTAAGCACAGGACAAAAGGGATTTGTTTGCAAAAGAAACTACTGCAACAGCCCCGGGAAGCACTCAGAAAGTAGTGCTGATTTGTAGTGAAGACAAACCGCGCCCCTTTCTCAATCAAAGCAATTTAACGAGGGCTGGAGAAATGAGTAAAGTCACTTGGATCACAAAATCACTCACACAAGCAGCTTGTTTAAATTAGGGAATTAGCCGTGGGTAAGTGAGCACAGTCCAGTCTGGGGCTGAGACCTAGGAAGGATTTGAAGGGGCTGTGGAACCAGTTCTCCAGCATCTGCTAGCAAAATCACCAGCAGGCAGGAAGGCTCTGACAGAGCTGAGACATCACAGAAATGAGCACTGGCTCTGCACTGCCACTCCAGCCTCACCCAGCCCCAGTGCTCCAAAACACACCTGCTTGGTGGAGTCAATCAACAATGAAATCAACATCACTGTAAACACTTCAGGTGGTCAGCTTTGGTGCTCTTACGTGTGTTTGTCACAGGTAAATCTCTGAAAATGAGGGAGGTTCTCAGTGAATTTACATAGAAACCATTTAATGTAAAAAGCTGTTGCCACGGTGGCTTAGTCAACAGTGTCAGCTACCTGGATCTGTAGAGATCTCCCAAAAAATCAAATTAGCTAGGTAAAGCTGTACTTGGCCTCAGAGGAAGGAAAAAAAATCATAATTCACTGCAATGCTGATTCTATAGCTCAGTCCAAGAGTATGTACACTGATGACACATCACAGTTGGACACTGCTGGGAAAGGCTCTAATCACACTCACCTGACATGGAGTGAAGGACATAGAATAGTAACAGAGCTAATGCAGCTCCCCATGGCTGAGCTTCCATAGCCAGATATCTTATTTGCAAACATCAATCTAAAAAATTTAATAGTCTAAAACCTTTTAATGTAAGAGACACTTTAAAGGAGGCACATGAAAGATATTAGAAAACTTGAAAAAAAAGACTGTTAAAAAAACCCCTATCATTTTTTTGAAGAGAATTCTGATTAAGTAATAATTAGTTTTCATTAAACAAAAGGTTCTATTTTCTTGAAGATTTCCAATCTTCACCTTAGAAAACCCCAGGCTAGATAAGGATTGGATACTTCGCAAAAATCAGCCATCATCTTCACCCTTGTCTGTACACACCTGACACGCATGGCTCTAACCTGATCAATAAATAAAACACTATTCCCATGGTTATTTTTAAAAGGGGTGACATTAGAAGGGAGGAGGAGACAGAAGAGTGTAATACATTACTACTTGCAGATTTTTTTCAGTGCTCATCAGTTTGTATAAGGTTTGGCATGTATCGGTAGGCAAGACAGGTGCTTGTTAAGTGTTGATTTGCATACAGCTGCTACCCATATCCAGATACCTATGCAGTCTTCCAGTTATGGAACATCCACCCTTTCACTGTCCTGTATCTGAACTGCTACTTGAACAAAGGCTTCATTTTGGACTCTGTGATAAATATAGATATGATTCGTGCCAGTACAGAAACAAATGGCTCATTGCAGTCATGTGCAGCCCCAGAAACAAAACCAAACAAATAGTATTAAGTCATTAGTTCACCATACCCCCATAAAGAAACAAACAGATTGCTGTTAAATCACTAGTGTTGCAACCTTGTTAGGAAATATGTGAATTATAGCAAGACAGTTGCTAAGTTTCCCCAAACCTTTTGTCAGGAAACACATGAATTATAGTGAGGCCATTGCCGAGGTTAAAGATAACAACAGAACTGAGACAGTAACTCAGCTATAGCCATATAAGGAAATATATGCTTTGCATGATACCCTGAAATGTATATATGTATGACATAATGAACATGTATGAAGTAACTGGATAAATGCCAGGCACATGTTGTACCTGGTGTGTGGGGTTGGTGGGGTAGAGACTCCCCTCTGCACCCAGCACGGCTTGCTTTTACCATATAATAAACTCTAATTTGATAACCTGTATCAGCCTGAGACTCTGTTTCTCACAGCCTGAAAGCTGTAGTTTAAAAATACAGGGCAACAGTCAACAGCAATAGAAGAGTTAGCAGTAAAGCAAACTTTTGATCCTTTCCTGTGAGAAAGAACTAAGGCCTGAAGGAGGAGACAGGCAACCTCAAGACAATTCAGAGCCTTCTTAGTAGATCAGGAAAGCCCTAATGAGGAGGATGAAAGTTTAGAAACAACACAGAAATTATATCCACTTAGAGAAGTACCCTTGGGAGGAGCCCAAGATGGAATTGGTTTTGTAAACGCCCCTCTAAGTGCAGGTGAAGTAAGGGCATTTAAGAAAGAAATAGGGAGACTGCTAGAAGATCTCTTGGGGGTAGCAGAACAGTCAGACCAATTTTTAAGATCAAATATCTATACCTGGGGGAAATGCAATCTATTATGGGTATTGTATTTACCTCTGAAGAGAGACAGATTATTTGAATGGCAGGGATACCAATATGGGAGAGGGAGTACCAACAAGGACCTCTAGGGGATAAGAAAATGCCTATGAACCCACCCAATTGGGACCATAACCTAACCATGGATTGACAGCACGTGGCTGATTACCATACTTTATTGATCTGAGAAATTAAGGAAGCTGTTCCCCATGGACAAAATGTCATAAAAGTGTGCGAGATTCAGCAGGAGAAGTATTAAACCCCTAGTGCATAGTTAGAAAAGCTGAGGAAAAATCTACAACAATATTCAGGCATTGATCCTGATACCCTGGCTGGTCAAGTAGTGTTGAAAGTTCACTTTGTAAACCATGCCTGGAGTGGTACTAGAAAAAAATTAGAAAAATTAGGTGACTGGCAGAACAGGGGGCTTAAAGATCTTCTGAGAGAAGCACAAAAGGTGTATGTGAGGCGAGATGATGAAAAACCAAAAACAAAGGCAAAAGTCCTAGTGGCTGCTATCCGAGAGTCACAGAAAGGTGTAAGTTCAGATAAGGAAAAAAGCCTTCAAAGAGAACACAGGGCGAGTGGCCAGAGTGTAAATAACAGACCCCAGCAAATTGTTCCAAGGGTCCAGGCAGGAGAATGTTTTTATTGGGGGAAATAAAGGCCACCTGAAAAGGAATTGTTTGAAAAGACAGAAAGACTTAAAACTGTCTAGGAAGCTGAACAAGATTAGGGGTGTCAGGGGCTCTATTTCCGGAGGACAAAACATCATAATGACCCCTTGATAAAACTAGAATTGGGACCCCAGGACAAAGAGCATGAATTCTTAGTAGATACTGGGGCCGATTGGATGTGTATAACCAGAGTTTCCCAGGGCTGTAAAACTAGCAAAGATACAGTCAAAGCGGTTGGGGCAGAGAGGGAGGGATTTGGAGGGCCTTTCATTAAACAAGTCAAAATTGAAGGAGAAACTAAAATAATAGTAGAAGATTTACTGCTATTACCTGAAGCAAGTTATAATCTTCTGGGGAGGGACCTCCAAGTTTCCCTTGGAATAAGAGTAGTACCAGAGCAAGGGGAAATGAAAGTCAAAATAATGACTCTAAAGGAGGAGGTTGAAAGCAGAATTAATCCTAATGTCTGGGTCTCGGAAGACCAAGTAGGGAAATTAAAAATTGACCCAATAAAAGTAAAAATTATTGACCCCGACCACCCAATTCAGGTAAGGTAATATTCTATTTCTCAAAAAGGAAGATTGGGCCTTAAACCCATAATAGATAAGCTACTGACAAACAGCACCTCAGAGCTTTGTATGTCTCCTCATAATACCCCCATCCTCCCAGTTAAAAGAGTGATGGTACCTTTCAGCTACTCCAGGACTTTAGAGAAGTAAACAAAAGGACCATTGCCCGGTTCCCAGTAGTTTCTAATCCATACACACTTCTGAGTCATATACCCCCTAACTATACTTGGTATAGTGTCATAGATTTGAAAGATGCCTTTTGGGCTTGTCCATTAGAGGAAGAGAGTAAAAATATATTGGCTTTTGAATGGAATGATCCGCAGACATGGAGAAGACAGCAATTAAGATGGACAGTGTTACCTCAGGGATTTATGGAATCCCCGAATTTGTTTGGGCAGGCCCTAGAAGGACTACTATTGGAGTTCTCTAAACCTTCCAGAGTAAAAATAATACAGTATGTGGATTATTTATTGATTGCTGGTGAGAGCGAAGGGGATATCAAAGAAACTACAATAAACCTCCTAAACTTCCTGGGGGAAAAAGGGCTAAAAGTTTCAAAAAGTATATTACAGTTTGTAGAACAAGAAGTGAAGTATTTAGGCCACTGGCTAGACAGGGGGACTAAGCGATTAGATGCTGAAAGAGTGAGAGGAATACTATCCATATCCACTCCAGAACCCAAGCCAGATGTAAGAAAATTTTTGGGATTGCTGGGGTATTGTAGGTTGTGGATTGATGAATATAGCGGGCTGGTAAAGTTTTTATATGAAAAACTTACCTGGGAGGTAGTAAAATGGGATGAAAGAGATGGAGAAAAACTGGGGGAAGAGAGTTCTAATGAGAGCACCAGTTTTGATTCTCCCCGAATTAAAGCGACCATTTCAGTTGTTCATGAATGTAGAACAAAGGATTGCATATGGAGTGCTCACACAAGAAAAAGGAGGACACAAAAACCAGTCAAAATATTTGTCAAAATTGCTAGATCCAGTCAGCAAAAAGCTGGCCTGTGTGTTTACAAGCAGTAGCAGCTATCGCTGTATCAGTAGAAGAAAGTCGGAAAATTACTTTTGGAGGAAAGATTGTAGTATACACTGCCCATACTGTATGGGTGATTTTGAATCAGAAAGTAGAAAAATGGTTAACTGATGCCTGCCTCTTAAAGTATGATGCTATATTGATTCATAGGCCGGAGCTGGAACTCACAGTAACCAATACTCAAAATCCTGCACCATTTTTGTATGGAGAACCGTGTGAACTGACTAAAAGTTTAGAACATGATTGTCTGGACCTGATCCAGCTGCAAACTAAGGTCCGAGAGGACCTGTAAGAAGTAGAATGAGAGGAAGGTGAGAAATATTTTAACGATAGCTCCTCCAGATGTAAGGATGGGAAGAGAATTTCTGGATACGCTATAACTGATGGAGGCGACATGACAAGCATAGAATCTGTGAGACTTAGTCCAACCTGATCAGCACAAGCCTGTGAGTTATATGCACTTTACCGACCCCTTGAGTTATTAAAAGTTAAAAAGGGAATTGTCTTCACAGACTCAAAGTATGCTTATGGAATAGTATATATGTTTGGAAAAATCCGGAAGGAAAGGGGATAATAACTGAGATAATAACTTAACTATAGCCATGTAAGGAAATACACGCTTTGCATGATACCCTGAAATATGTATGTGTATAACATAATGAATATGTATGAAGTAACTGGATAAATGCCAGGCACACACTGTACCTGGTGTGTGGGTTTGGTGGGGCTGAGATTCCCCATTGCACCCACCACTGCTTACTTTTACCATATAATAAACTCTAATTTGATAACCTGTATCGGCCTGAGACTCTGTTTCTCACATCCTGAAAGCTGTAGTTTAAAAATACAGGGCAATATTCTACAGCAATAGAAGAGTTAGCAGTAAAGATGCAAACTTTTGGTCCTTTCCTATTAGAAACCAGGTTATAAAGAAGTTCTGTAGCACAAACTCTAGCTATTCCTGAGGAAATGGAAAAAAAAGCAGCTGCAAGATGTTATCCTCTTTGTTGAGACACACAATCCACTCAAGCAGGAAATACACACAGATGGGGTGGACAATCAGACACAGATGTACCGATGACAAGCTTCTGACATTTCAGAATTTCCCTTTGAATAGAAGGTGCTGGCTGAATATACTCAAGGCTTAGAGAGTGGGAGAGGATTTCAGAAGTCATTGCCTTGAATCACTGAACAATGACAGCACTGCAGGAGACTGACCGCAAGCTGGTACATAACTTGGTGCCAACAGTGAGTGATAAAGAACAGGAAAAACCAAACAAAAACCCCCCAACAATACAAACACTTGTCTTGAAAAACACTTCAGATAATTTTAGATGAGGAGAGATTCATTATTACCAAAGCAAAAAGACTGCAACAGACCCAGTAGGGAAGGCCAGCCTGGCCAGTACATAATCCAGAAGGAAAACTAGATCAACACACATAGTGTCTGCCATGACAAGAAGGGCTTCTTGGGTCATCCAGGACTGTCCTATCAATTGCACCTGCAACATATTATTCCATTTTTAAACGGCAAACTGTCCACTTTGCACAACAAAGGCACTTACGGTGTCTGCTCTATCCTGCTTCTTTATAGAAGTAAGGAAACGGGATAGAACATTCTCCTGTTTTCAGTGATCTCTCCTCTAATACCAGCAGGAGCTGTCCATACAACCAAAACAGTAATCCCCTTCTTCACAGCTTCATTGACCAGTCCTTTCTAAGAATGGTTTGGAGCAGCAGGAGAGAACAGACAGAACATCAATCTAAGGAAAAAATGAGGCTGCTACCTAAACTAAAAACCTTATTGCTCTGTGCAGCTTTCTGCTACTGCTTTCCCAGATGTTTCAGTGTCCTCAGGAAAACCAACCCAAGCCTGCGAAGGACAGTGTTATATAAAGGTATGTTTGAAAGGTAAATGCAGCTTGCTCACCTCAGATTCAAGGGACAAAACCTTTAAGAGCTTCTCATACACACAAAAGGAGAATTCATCCACTTGCTTATGCTGCCACTGTGATGTGCTGTGAGTGGAAGGAAAGTACCAGTGGTGAAGGAGCAGCAGCTGCCCTTGGCTATGCTGCCTGTTCAGTAACACACTGGGAATTCTCACTGGAGTCGTGGGACCTTGCTCGCAGTCCAGTGCCAAGAGTCTTCAGTTCTCACACTCAGTCTGGTTGAATTCCTCCTCCTCTGCTTCTTCTCCTTTTCCTTTGATATGCCTTCTCTTCACTTTCCCTGGCCCATACAAGAGTGTTAGAGATGTGTGCCTTTTTCCCTGTGTGCACAGACACACAAGAACATCCCTTTTTTCACCTATTTTCATATGACTGTCTCCAGCACTGAACCAGCATCAGTAGACATCACACAAGGTCAGACCACAAAATACTGAGGAACACAAATCAGCCTTTGATCTCACCATGGTCTTCCAGAGTTGGAGCACTTGTGTCTGCATTTCCACATATGTATGTGACCACAAACATACACACACCCTCCTCAAGATCCTCTTGAATGCAGCCTCTGAACATGGCATGAGGCTCTGACAGTGTGAAGGGCCTGTGCCACTGGGTCGAGAGCTCTCCCATTTTCTGACAGTCCACTTAATCATCCCTCTTCTACAGAATTACTACACCTTCAGTATCTCCTCTGTAGTTCTGCCCTCCAATGCCACTTAGTGGATCCTGAGCCAGCAGTCCAAGAACTCTTCTTGCTCCCTTCACACCTTGAGCAATGCACACAGTTACAAAGCAAGATAGTGATACACAGACCCACCATCCCAGACAATGGACCAGCCCCCCTACTGGGTAAAATCTGCCTCTCACTGAGATCCACTGATGAAGAATCTTTACACAAGAGTGTAAGAGAAAAAAACCCACCAAACCTTGAAAAGGTGACCCTCATTTTAGTTAGAATGGTCCAAATCAAGGTTCAATTAAAGCCTCTTTTCTTAAATTCTCTGGCAGAGAAAACCAGAAACATTTATCTCAGGCACAGAGACAAGTAGGTAATCTTAGTTCTACTGATACTTAAAATGATCAAGAAAGGACAGACAGCACCTCTAATGTTCCCTTTACTTCTATAACAATCCTTCTTTGGGAAGCAAGAAAGTTAACATTTGAAAACTGACGTTTACACTTCAGAAAAATAAGCATCTAATACAAGAAGGCAGCACAAGATTCTCATTGCTCAGATTAAAACCACACAGTATGATTATTCTGCCAGCTCCTGAAGAAAAGACAAGACCCCACAAACTGTACTGGATAAAAACACCAGCAGTGTTTTGTCTCAAACTGCACAGTAACAACTCAGTCCTTTTGACCTGAGTTGAGGCTTGTGTGCCCTAGTAATTCTGGAAATGATGAACACGGCAAGCTGAGCAGTTAGGCCTTATCTAAATCAGAGATGATACTCTGAAAAAGCACCATATCAGTACAGATCAGCAGCAGAGATTTTAATTTACTCTCAGTTACAGCACAAAAGTACCACATCCCCTCTCATGATGTTAACAACTGGCTCAAGACATTGCAGAGAAGAAGCTGTTTAAGGAGGAAAAGTGAAAAATTGCTCAAAACCGGGAGAAAGAGGATTATCTTGAATAGCCTGCCAATGTTTTTTCCAGTTATCTTGGTTTTCATCATTGTCCTTATTTGACTTTGTAAATATTCCAATGATGACAGTAAAAGAAGTAGGTTGATCCCTATCACACATGTGAGTTAAAAAAAAATAGAAATAGCAGATATACCTGATCTTCAGGGAAATCATGACAAGGGTTGTTTGCTGACCCAGAAAACACAGACTGGGTAGAAACACCCACTGAGAAAAAAAAGAAAAAAGGCACAAAACAAAATAGAAAAACAGCCATGAGACAAAAATGCCTTTGTCTGCGTCATTGCCATCACAGTGTCTCATAGACTTACTGATTTTGTCAGGACTTATTTCTCCTAGCACATACTTCTGACATTAAGCATGGAGTAAAGAAACAAGGTGAGTTAAGGCCTCAGAATTAAACAGTTTAGTCTTGGAACATTGTTTTCTGGATATGACATGTCACCCAGTCTGGCTAGAGTTGCAGTAATAAGTGAACTAATTAGAATTTATGGGGTGTTGTGCCCCCCAGTGATGAGCAGAGAAAATTTAAAACTAACAGGAGCCCAAGAATTTAATTAAAAACATCTCTTTGTTTCTGGTGACATTTCCCTTAAAACAGAGAATTATCTAGACATTGGCTTTACTTTCCCCAGGCAAAATTCATTTTAGATCATTCCCTCACCCTCCCATTAGAGTCATGCAACACTGAAAATTTCTGATTTTTTATTTTTTATTATTGTTATTTCATTTAAACATTAGGTCTTAGGCAAGGTGGGAAAAAAGCAGCACCTTTTAAAAAAAACCTGTTGTGTGGTATATAGGACAAACAGGTGAGATTTAAAAAAAGATAAGTTTATATATGTACATATACACACATACACTAAACCAAATTAAAACCAAAAAACTTGTGAGGGGGTCATTTTCAACAGGAGAGAAGAAAGCCTTATTTCACAGCAAGCAAAAGCACCACAAGTTAAGATTAGAGTGCACAATCACATGTAGTGCAGATACCAAACTAGCCTGGGTCCTGGAAGCAGCGTAGCTAGAGCAGCAGAGAGCTCCATGAGGGCCATCTTATCCCACTTATTCCTTGGCAGAATCAAGTGCAGAGCCCGTATTCAGGAGGGTGTGCCGTGCATACACTCCCACAGCTGGCTGCTCTGCCTCCACCAGTTTTGGCAGGTGCCACAAGATGTAGCAAACTAGTGAGAACAGGAGACCCAGAGCTAAGCTACAGACTGATTTAGCTACAGTAGTTCTGTTACAGAGGTTTCTGAGTTCCCTCATGCCTCTTGCGTGCTCCCTGTAGGTACTACCTGCTTCAGTCCCACAGCAGGCAGCTCCCGATCATTTATTATTTGTGCACTGAGGTGCCCATTCTTGCCTACCTGCACCTTTTCCTATCTCTTCCACCCCACAACACCACTTCTATTTCCTCCAGGCTGACAGGGTAATAAAATTAGGAAGGGGCATGTACACCTAAGTAAGGGGAATTGTCAACAACCAAATGAAGCTTAAAAAATAATTCTTAAAAAAACCCAATTAAAAACCCTGTTCATGTTCTGCAGACTTCTGGCAGAGTTTGGTCATTTAGCCCAGAGGTCTTTGTCTTCAGGGCCTGCAGGCTAAATTGTCTCCACTGGCAAGAAGCATGCAGTACACGATAAAATTCTGACTAAAAGAAAAAAGTAGTAAGGGTTGGGGGAGGAGGGTTTACCATGGAAACCCCAAACTGTGTAGCAGCCCTCAGGCTACCCGGTATGCTTTCAAGAGGGTGAACTCCTTCCTGTTGGTGCGAGCAGCCCAGATGAAAAGAGCAGCTGCCATAAACTGCAAAGGTGCCGACACACAGGCGAGGCAGAAGGACCAGCCAAATTCACCCCTCACGTCATCAGGCAGAGGCAGCTTCTTGTGGAGCAGCTCAATCCCAGCTACGTAGCAGCCAACGAGGCCCAGCGTACAAAGCCCTGGTGAAGGAAGCAGCAAAGGGCAATGAGCTCACCCTTGGAGTGCTCTGGTGGGCACAGTGAGGCTCTGGAGGAGGATGGCAGGACACCCACCTGCTAGGAAATGCAGAACTCCAGTGGCAATGGCTGGGTAAAGGCTGCGGCAGGCACAAGCACAGAGCCCAATCAGAGCCCCAAAGCACATGAGGCCGATGCTGACAAAGGGCAGAAGAAACTGCAGTCGCCAAAGATCTGAAAGAAACACAGAAAACAGGTTTGCCAAAGATGTGCTAGAAACTGACCTTCTCCCACCATCTTACATTCCCTTCTACCCATGCTGCTTTTGCTTCATCACATATTCTACATTCATAGCTAAAAAGGACCAAAGGCTCCACTGAAGTAGAAAGAACTTAATTTGTTAACTATAAAATTCCTGTACTGCATTCATGGGCAAAGCCTCTGCTAACACATTTACATCTTCCTTTTGCACTTGACCTACTGCCAGTGCTACTATAAAAAACAATAAATGCAGAGCAAGACACAGAAGCTTTCCTCGCTAGTGACTGTGTTTCAGAAACATCTTTTTTTTTCTTTTATTCTACTTGTTTATCTACCCAAAGTGAAAGACACTTACAAGTCCGGTTCAAATCTGTGCCACTATTGTGATTTCCAGGCTCTATGTACTTTTCCATAAACTGATCAGAGAGGGAAAAACTGATGCAGTTTGTAGTCATATCATTTTCTGGGAGGGAAAAAAAGAAAAAGTTACCATTAGGTGTCTTCCCCTCCACTCCTCCCCTTCCTTTCAAACCCCCCTTTCCCAACCATTTGAGTTAGGAAGCTCTTCAAGAGTTCCATTTGAAAGAAAAAATTGTCTCAAAACAGATGTGTAGATGCCTTACTGTGATGTATTTGGCATTCAAACACACAGGATCTTCAGGTTTACCTGGGTTATCCACAGAACTCTTCCATGCTTGACAGATTGGGAAAGAAATACGGCATATGATGCTCAACTATGTTGCCACATATTCTTGTGCTCAGAGCCCCTTAAATAAGCTGTGCTTATCTCCATGTGCAGAATGTAGTCTCATATTAAATATTTAATTCAAGAATGGGATAGAAAGAATGGGAAATATTTACTTCTTTACACTAAGTTTCTCCTGTTTTATGCCTCAGTTAGATTTTGCTTTAAGAATACTATTGAGCAGAGCTGGTTTACAAATCTTCCAAAACATGTATTTTCATGACAGGGAAAAAAAAAAAGAATTTAATGTTTTTTATCCAGAAAATGTAGCTGAAGATATATTTTTTAGAGGGTTCAAAATGAAGGGCGTCGCACACACAGTAAGTACCCAAAATCTATCCTGAAGCAATTAAAATAATTGTTTACTATGCATTTTTCCCCCCCCAAATTATGAAAAATATTACAAACATTTCAGTCTATATCCATTCATATCCAAAATGTGCTGATGCAATGGTGGGATATTTGTGACATGCAAACAAAGTGAATGACTAGCTAAAAGGAGTGAGTGCCTCCTTGACAAAGTAGTGTCTTTACTCCTTTGCTGGATCTCAGGATCTGTCCTAAAAAGACACTGACTGGTAGAGCAACTTATAACTGTATCCCCAGTTGGACAGCTGATCCAAAATAAAAATAAAGCTGTGTAAGACTAAATTTAGATCAAGTATCAAGTGTCAAATCCACAATCTGCAGTACTGAGAGCCATGGACTATTCTGCCCATTGCTTCTTTGAAAATCTGGACTGTCCTTATTAAACAAACAAACAAAAGGTAACCTAGAAATGAGCCTTCTAGAGGAACAACGTGGCACAAATACGTTCTGTAGAAGCTAGCACATACCACCCCAGGCAAGGTAGGGAAGTATTAATTGCTGAGGAGATACCTGGTGGGCTGTACCAGTGAGAGTTTTTGGGTACAGTGATACACCTCCGCCACAATCCCACCGTGCCGTTGCACCGGAACAGCGCATCAGTGTAGGTCTTCTCATCCGCCTCTTTGCTGAAAAATTCCTCCCAGATGCTTCTACCGGCTTCAGTAACATTCTCAGCTGGGGACAGGGTGTGGTATTCGTACCAGAAGTCGGTGCCAATGGAAGCTGCCATGTAGATGGTGGAGATGAGGCTGAGCACACAGGCGATCACCAGTGCTGTGGCAAACCGGTTATCCATCATGGCGCCCTTCCTGCTGAATGGGAAGACACAGACAAGTGAGCAACTCTTCTGACGGCACACTTATCCCAGGAGGGTCAACTCACGGCACCATCCCTCTTATGCAATATCCCCTCACGATGATAGCCATGTCTTTCTCTTCCAGCATGCTGGAATCAAAGGAACACTGAGCAAATCTGCAGTACTGGCCAGCACGCACTGGATCTGTGAGTTCAAAGTGCGGATAATATCCCAGAGGGTGTGGTCTGTCAGCCACACTGCACTAGCTGCTCTCTCTGAAAGAGCAACTGAGAGAGCAACACCAACTCCGTCCCCAAAGCAGATGGCACAGCCTGCTGCCATTTGTGATCCTGACTGGAGGAACGTCAGCGAATCCATCCACAGCGTCCAGGCAGAAGACTTATCTTTCCTTAGGAGATTACCAAGGGTAGAAGTTATTTTTAGCCTGCTACCCCACACAGCTTTCACAGCTTGTGTTTACAGCAAGGATAAGAACCATAAGCATGCCAAAAAAGCTCTTCCAGACTGGTCACTAAGGCCAGCCATGCCAAAGTGCTGGAATGCCTCTAGGGAAGCAGAGAAATGCATCCAGGCACCAGAGACAGAACAGGAAGGAAGAACTAAAAGACAAATTCGGAAATTATGGTAAATGCTGCAATAATGCCACGATACATATTGTGACAGTTCTGAAGACCTAAAGCAATGCAGGGGGATGTCTGTGGAAAAAAGGTGATGAAACTGCTCCCACAAGAACATTGCTCTGCCTCCCTCTCTTAGGGCTTATTTATGCCTTCCTTTGGAGGATTGTGCTCACAAATGGCACAGATATGGGGTGAAAGGAGGCACGGGAAAATACAAATACCACACATGCTTGTGATGATGACAATACTGTGCCTTTAACGAGCAAGTGATTGGTAATACATGAAATGTTTTGCGGATAGTGTGATGCGCCAGAGGACTCCTCTCAGATGCCTGCTGTTCTCCTGCATTTTCTGTGCTTGATTAAATTTATGGATTACTTATGAATCAAGCTTGACACACTAACCAGAAGAAAAAAAAATTAAAAAAAAAACAATGGAAGCTAACTCAGCAGCGAAGAGCTAGGCTAGTGGCAGGAGCTACTATCTAATCAGCTCTTGTCCATTGCTTGCTCTACCTCCCTTCTCCCACATACTTTGATCAAAATATTTTGGTCTAGTTTCTTCGCAACTGAATGAACCACAACTGGAAACAGCAAGTGCCTTAAACCTCAACATTCACAAGGGAAAACACCAGTGCTCAAGTCAGACCTGTCAGTAAGAAATTCTGAACTAAGAAACAAGGTGCAAATTAAAGCAGGGAGTTTCAAAGGCACCAATGTTTGATGTTAGAAATACCATTCTTATTTCATTTCCCTTCCACCTGCTCCTCTATTTGTCTGAAACTGGCTAACAAGGAAGAGAAATTATGTGTATCCATATCAGTCCCTGTGCTTTATTTCCATATTAAATGTGGCACACTCTTTGTAATATCCATTCTTGAACTGCAACAAACAGAAGTAGAACTGATTTTTGGTGAACTGAAAAGAAGCACCCATTTAAAATACTGCCAAGTTTGCAACCACAACTGCACTTAAATCCACAAGCTTTGAACTTTTATAAACAAATATAAATACTGAGAAGGAGAACATACCGTATCCAGGCTTATTTATCTAGAAAACATAGAATCAAGCCCAGACTTGGAAATAAATTCTTTGTGCACTGTTTAATTCTTGTCTATGTACTTCTGTCCTCCTTCAATATCCCAGCATCGAGCTCAAGGTACACAGGATGTGGGATGAGCAGGATAGGGAGAGAGAAAGTTGCTGTATAGATCCGACCTCACCATACACCCACTCTGAGTTCACTGAAGGATCCCCTTCACAAACATCTCAAACAGGGCCTGTGGCACCTCCTGGGACACAGGTCCTGCCCAGCTGAGCTCAGAGCTGAGCAGATTCTCTGGGAACCCACTCTCAGGGCAGGCAGCAGAACAGGCTTGGCAAGCAGGCTGGTCTGGATTTTCCACTATATTGCAGTCCCATTCACTCCAAGAGGAACCCTCTGCAACAGACTCCTCTCTTTAGGAAGGGCTCTCTTTGGGTGGAAGGATTACAAGAACCTACAAGCTCCATACTCAGAGTGGCAAAAAAGAATGTAAGCAGAACATTGGGGCACTGATCTGCTGCCACCGCCTCTCAGTATAAACCCTCATAACCAAAGTCCTATCAGCTTTGTGCCAAACATACAGAAAGAAAAGAACTGGCTCAACAATCTTACTTTCAGATACAAATCCCTGCTGCCAGGTGCAGAACACTGGTGCTGGAAATGCCCCTATCAGACCACCATTAAAACACAACCACACCCTTCTGACCAGCCTCCTGTGTGCTGGCTCACTGTGGACTTGGCAGAGTCGATGTCAGCTGGCAACCAGGAACAGTTCATAAGCAAAATGAAGGGTTAATCACCAAACAGCACTGCCCAGTGTTCATTATCCACTCAGTAAAAGGGACATGGCAATTTACTGATGTTCAATCCCTGTAATGTAACTGCAGGCATAGGTAGAGAGCAGCTGAAAGGGCTACAGACCCCAAAAAACACACATGGATTTTCAGTATGGACAAGACAGAGCAAAGGCACAAGCACACTCCCAATTCTTTAGAACAAAGGTCCCCTCGATGCTTCTGCCTGACACTTCAACTGCTTACAGAAAAGATTAAGAACTCTACCACACTTCAGGCAAATTTTGAACTAGTTTTTCCTGCCACAGTGTTGTAGACTTGACTACCCTGCCCATTCACTGTGTATGTCCAATGCATCTTCATGCACTGTAAACACATCCCCATTTAAACGATGTGTCCTTCTAAAAGACAGAATGATCCTCCCAGCTGCAGGCAGAGCTTGATGGGAGGAGTAAACACAGTCAGTAAGGAACCAGAGAAGACCATGAAAAAAGACACTGCATGCTTACAGGATTGTGCTACACTTTACAAAAGGTTCTATGCAGAACAATGTGTAGGAGGTGCTTCAGAATAAACTTAACTGATGAAAAAATAATAATATAATTAATGCCATCTTTGGCAGTAGTAAAGACATAAAGACTGATTAGAAATAAAAATATTTTGTTTTTACAGGGTGTCAGCAAGAGCCTTCGTTGTTTTTACGAGAGGTTTCTTCATACAGCACTGCCAGCACATTTTACTCTAACAGCAGAAGCTGTTTCAAACAAGTCATGGCTGCAACTAAACCATGCAACGAATCTAAGACAACACAAGGCAGTTGTAAACAGGCAGAAGTGCTTCATATGATATTGTAACTGTTAAAGAAGCAAGATGTAAAAATTTTAAAGCACTAGCTCAAAAAGAGAGGGCAAAGGCCACATTGGCAGCAACATCCAAAGGAATGACTGGATGCATGAACTCTGTGGGGGTTGGGAAGAAAAGGGGGACAAGTCAGTAGAGTTGGAAGAGAAAAAAACATGGAGCAGAACAAAAGCAAGTATTCTGGCAAAAAATCAACTTCAGACTGAGGAATGGACAGCCTTTGTAAGAAGTTACTGTACCATGGCAGAAGAGAATACAAAAACATGAAGATTTCTATCTTGTTACCACGGGCACTTCTTTCAGCCAAGAGTGGGACACCACACTAAAAAACTCCTGTCACAAAAGAGGGAGGCTGCATTCACTGGCATTCTCTCAGGACAAACGCTCGCGATCCGACTGATCTTTGGGAAAAGGGATTAGGGAGAAGGCCTACGAGGACGTGTAAATGTGCCAAGAGGACTGACACCAGCACCAAAGAGGATCCTCCTTTTAACATTTAGGTCAAGGGAAGGTTAGGAAAGATTGCTACCAAACACTGCTTTACCTTCGGAGGCCCCCAAGAATCCCTCAGGACACGCAGCTCCAATGATTCCAAGTCACTTCAGAGGCACAGCGTTGTTTGTCTCCTGTGGCCAGCGGAGAGCACGAAACGCAAACTTCCCTTCTGCCCCGACTGTTCCATTCATTCAGCCTCTTCCACGCCACCAGCTCACAAGTGATCTAGAAGCAGAGAGCAAACGGAATGGTTGGAGATCATCATTTCACTCCGAAATTACTTCACGGACATCTCCCGGTGCTATTCATTAAGGGAAAAAATATGAAGGGAGTGAAAAATGAATTGAAAATCTCTCGTGTCAACATCACCTGCCCGTGCACAGGGCCGGGCCGGGCGGGGATCTCCCCTGGGCGCGACCGCCCCCGGCGGCTCGGGCCTCACCCCACGCTGGGGGGCAGCCGAGGCGAGGGCAGCGCCCCGATCCCTCTGCCTCGTCCCACCCTCAGAAGCAGCCCCGCCCCAGCCCCGGCGCGGCACCCACCGCCCATCACCATCCTCATCCTCATCCTCATCATCCTCATCGCCGCCGCCGCCGCCGCCTCGCACCCTCGGCCCGGCCCGGCCCCGCTTCCGCCCGCCGCGCGCGCCCGCGCGGGGCACGCTGGGCCGTGTAGTTCTGCCGCCCCCTTCCGGGCGCGCCTCCTGCGCAGCGAGAGCCGCATCCTCTGCCTCTGTCTGTGGAGACATTCCCCACCCAGCCACCGTGGCCCTGGAGAAATTCCTCAGCCAGCCCCTGTGCCCATGGAGGAATTCCTCCTCATGGCCCACCCGAACGTGCCCTGGCGCAGCGTGAGGCTGTGCCCTCGCTGTCACCTGCGAGAAGAGGCCGACCCCCACCTGGCTACAACCTCCTTTCCATTTATTTCTATTTTGCTTGATTGCTTGCAAAAAAAAAAAGAATTATTTGAGAAAGCACCAAGTAAAGGGGTGGGTGGTGGTGGTGGCGGAATCAGTAAAAATTCTAGAATTGGTACCAGTGGCTCCACACCCAAAAGTGACATTTCCCCCGTGCAGGTACCCATAGAAATTACATTTTACTTTTAACTCTCCTGTAACTCCCCTGGCTGAGAGATCTCCCCACACACTTCTGATTTTACAAACCACCAAAGGAGCAAGGAAATACTCAGAAAAAAGCCAGAACATTCTTTGTAATATCCATCCTTGAACTGCAACAAACACAAATAGAACTGATTTTTGGTGAACTAAGAAGCACCCATTCAAAATACTGCAAAGTTTGCACAAAACCCGAGGGGTTTGTGCCGCTGAGGACCTTGTGGGGAATTATCCCGACCTGCTCCTCCACCAGAACTGCTGGGAAGTGTCTCTGCAGCTGGGATGGCACAGGGGAGAGCAGTGATGGCTTGGTGCATAAAAAGCTTTTATTATAATTAAAAGTATTAACAATTCCATTTAATTAAGGAAATCTCTGTGTGTACGCCCCACCCTTCCAGCCCAAGGATCTGCCTCACCAACACCTCTCAGTGTAGCTGTTCCACACGGATATATTCCAGGGCCTGATGGGGGTTTGTTCTCCACTCCAGAACACTCCACATCTCCATGGAGGGCCTGGGGGAAGGCAGAGTATTCCTGACAAACCTCCCAGGTGACACGAGGCCTGAGGGAAGGGTAAATAATGACATGGGGAGGGCCCTGGTACAGGGTGACCTGCTCAGTCCCCAGCCAGGGCAAGCAAACATGCATTTCAACAAGGTCATAGATGAGCTCATTAATTTAAAAGCAAAGCTGGAGGCTCTGCTTACCTGACACGAGACTTTATCCCAGGAAGCACAAAATGAAAAGGAAAAATGTTGGTGAATTACCCACTGCCAAGATGGCACTGTGGCCAAAAATCCCCAACTTTCCTGCAACCTCAGGTGTATAAACTGAGGAATAACAAGGAGGAAAGAAGCTCAATCAGCTGTATCTGTATACCCAGAGTTGCTGCTGGAATAGCATGTCTAGTTTGACATGTAGACAAGCAGACATGTTGACAAGCAGAGATGAACCTGAAAAGGTATGTAAAAATCACTGAGCAATTAGAAAACCTTGCTCAATTAAATACATCACAGAAGGTCAGTCAATTTAATTTGTAGAAGAGGAATTTATTTAAATTGTTAGTTTATTGGGCTAGGCAGTTGCAAGACCATAAAATACATAGAATCATAGAACTGATTGGGTTGGAAAAGACCTCCGAGATCATCAAGTCCAACCCTTGGTCCAACTCCAGTCTGTTTACCAGATCATGGCACTCAGTGCCACGGCCAATCTCAGTTTTAAAATCTCCAGGGATGGTGAATCCCCCACCTCTCTGGGCAGCCCATTCCAATCCCTGATTACTCTCTTTGTAAATAATTTTCTTCTGATCTCCAACTTAAATTTCCCCTGGCAGAGCTTGAGCCTGTGCCCCCTTGTCCAACTGCATGTAATATGAAATGTGAATAGGGAACAAAAAAAATCAGTAACAGTTCTTTCTGTATACCTGTCAAAATGATCAGAGGTTGAAGCTAGAAAATGTTAAAAGGTTAAAACAAAACCTGTCTGTATTCTGAGCCATAGGATAAACAGAACTGGAACCATTTACTGTAAATTGCAGTGAATTATCTAACCCTGGCAAGTCCATAGGTTTTTCTCTTAGAAGACTGAATTCTGTAAAAATGAGAATTAATTTTGGAACATTTCGCAGACATTGCTACTTCCATTGTTAAATTACAGTGGCCTCTCCTTTTTCATGATCTGCCCTGATCAATATGAAGAGTGCAGCTGCTCAAAAGCATCCAGAGGGAAGAGATGTGTTTTCATTTTATTTATCTAAATTAAAATACTCTACAGATTTCACCTGGATAATTTTTTTTCCTGGAAAAATACCCTCCCATATAGTACAAGTAACCCAATAAAAACATTACAAATGAACGCATAGGATCATTTGTTGCCAACAACTATGTTTTTGCTTATTCTCTTGTTTCACACAGCCTCGGTGCCTCAGCAGAACCACTGGCTGATCAGTTTAGCTACTGAACAGGATCACTTGAGAAAGTTTTAAAAGTAAAAGCTTGCTTTACTGTGCAGAAACAGTGGCAGTTTGCACAGGAAAGCACAAAAGGAGTAATGCTGAGTGTTGTAGCTTAAATGCTGTTCCTGCTTTTTGCAAAAGTGAAGTTTCTTTTATAGCAGACCTGGTTCGTGTGCGTTGCGAAGTTCTCAGGCAGTGACAGAGAACTGAACATCAAAGTAAAGCAAACTAAACAAACAACAAACAAACAAGCAAAGCCCCAGTGTGCTGCAAAAATAAAAATTCGTTCAGTATAAAATTTGTGTCACTTTAATTCTCACAGTCTAGGGAAATAAGTACACTTTTGTGGGAGGTGGCATCATCTGTATTAAATGAAAGTGATACAGGATGAGAATAGAAAAAAACCTTCATATATCACATTCACTTCAGGAGTTATTGATTCAGACTTGAAAAAGGTGTTTGAAAGTCTGTCTGGTTTTTTCCATTATTACTGGTTAATTTACAAGTTATCACCTATCCCAAAAAATATTCTCTTTATAATAATAAAAAGGGCACTTTTAGTTTTTGTGGTTTAGGCACCATCTATGAGCATTCCACATAGCCAGAGGGAGCAGAAAATGCCATGGATTTGTCTCAGACCTCTTTATACAGCTTGCTTGTTTTATTTCTGCCTTCTTTATTTTTCCTATGGTAGCACAGAACAGAGTAGGGTAAGAAAATCCTACTGTAAATATAATTTTCACAGAGTGAAGACCTTCTAGATGTGCTTCTTCCAAATACCACAAATAGCACTGGTGCATTTTAATGATGCTCACTCGTCCTTCACGTCACTGGTCTCCAAACCCTTTTATCAAGCACCCCATCAGTCAGAACTTTTTGAGCAGGCACTCCTCTAATATGTATATTTTTTTTTCAGAATTATATACAGAATTATATACATGTATTACTGTACCAATAGATTATGTACATTATAAAACATACACAAAAATATAAATTAAAAAGGTTTGAGATAAATAGGCAATAAACAATTAAAGTAAACAAAGTTCGCGGCGGAGAAAGGACTTCACAACACAAAACCCATAGGATTTAAGTGAAGACCTTTTATTACACAAAGCACACAGTTTATATATGGTTAGGACTACAGCTTATTGGCTAAAAGAGTTACCACACCACCACGCTAGAAACTTCAATTGGTTAGAACCTATCTCTCACAAGTCCCATGTTTATATTATTTCATCCTGGCTATTTTCGTGCACCTGCAGAGAACTGTGTATTTCTACCATGTGAACTCTTGGGGATTAACCTCCTCCCTATCAGCCAGCAGCAGCTGAGCTCCTTGCTGCTTCTGGCTGATAGCTAAGTCTCCCAGGGCT
Organism: Sakesphorus luctuosus; assembly: GCA_013396695.1. Lineage (NCBI taxonomy): Eukaryota > Metazoa > Chordata > Aves > Passeriformes > Thamnophilidae > Sakesphorus > Sakesphorus luctuosus. The sequence goes on from VWZD01009180.1 coordinate 1,640,639, forward strand.
TTCTATAGATCTGAATTGCTCACTTTGATTTTACTGTAACAACAAACAATAAATATCTAAAAATTAGGTGTACAAAAATCTATTCTTCCTGCACAGCACTTTGTAGACCACTGGTCTCAGCATGGAACTATTTCAACCTGTCCCAATACACTGTCTCAGTGCCTGTGATTGTACCAGAATTGTTTCCATCCACTCCTCTTTGTTGAGGGGTGAAACCTCTTTTGGTTTGCATTCATATGGTCCCCTCTGAGCCTGCCTTCAAACAGTTACAGCACAGGAGGGCAGTTGCAGCCAATTTAGTGTGGTTTTTTGATTGTTTTTTAATTAGGCCTGCATATCTCTGTTTCTTACGTGTTTTTGAACCACAGTCATTTAGAAACTAATACACTTTCTTTTAGCCAGATGAACCTCTGTCCTTCTCAGCATTCATCATCATTAATAATTTACAGTGGACAACTTATTTTATCTAGATGCCTGTGCTTATATAAAAGAGCATGTAGAAGCTGAATAAAACCACATTTAAACTATCAGTAAAACAGAGAATGTAAAAGAAAAAAAAACACACACAAAAATTCCACAGCTCACTACCTGAAATGCTTAAATTGCAGAAATTTGTAAGGGGGAGGTGGTGCATGTAAAAACTAAATCAACAACCCTGCATACTTCCTGTGCAGATAGTTCTGCTGTGCACTTCTTTTACTGATTTTGCCACAAAAATAGGTGGCTACCTACCTATAATACATGTATGACAAGTGTTACAGAACTGTGAACAACGACATGAAATCTTTTCCTTTGCTGCTGTTGGAAACACCTCAGCATTTCCTGTGAGGAAGATTTGAGGAATGGTACAAATATTGACACAACAGATTTCACAGGTGCATTTGAGAAAAGCAGAACCATAGCAAACCAACGCTCTTTAAAGCAGAAGTGGCCACATGCAGAGCCACCATCACAGGACCTGCTCTGAGGGTCTGGTTATACAAGCTTTAGGTTCACTCTCGGGTTCAAAACTGCTCAGTGCCTCGCGGTTGCATTTTTTCAGAGCTGCATCAAGGGCTGGACAAGATGGGTATCCCAAGTGGAAGAACATACAACCAAGCTGGTTGCTTCAGAGAGAATCTTGTTCAGGAAAAAGGTTTACATGTATCTGGCAAAGTTTGTGAGGAAAAAAGATCGGCGGAAATCTAGGAGCAGGATGAGGAGAAGATGGAGGCTTTCTGCTGATGATAAAATATCTCACTGTATCTCTTGGATCTTCGCACGTTATTTGCTGAGCTTTCTGGAGAGTGTTTTGAGGGGAATTTCCATGTACTCAGTACTTTTGAGAGCTTGTCTCTACCTCAGGGAAGTGAGCTCTGGGAAGAGTAAGGCCCTACATGATGCCCTCAGTGAATCAATATCACATAAAACCCCCACAAGTCCAGACTACCAACAAATACTCCTGCTGCGGCTGCTTCACTTGGGTAATTACAGATCGCTTCATATTCTGATGATGCTTTAGGTTATCTTTGCAAATCTTCTGCCCAGATAAGGAAGTGTCACGCATGGGATAAAGCAACACACAACGACATCCACAAATCTATTTAGAGCATTCAAGAAATACAGAGCAAATTCAAGAGAGTGGGGTTGGTCCCTGTTGGAAAATTTTTACCACTTAGTTTTTTATTTTAGTGAGTAAGGCTTTTAAACTACAGGGAAACAACATAGCAAGGAACCACAAAGACAAGAATACACAGACATAAGCTTATCTTTATGAGCCCATTAAGCTTTTTAAAGTTACTCACTTTTTTGTCTGCTCTGGGATGGCGAGAGTGAATTTCAAGGAGTATGAAATAGTGTGAGACGGAGGAAAGAGAAGTTTGTGCCTAATTTCTAAAGCTTGTAACTGCATGTGAACTGTTAGAATCCAGCTGCAGAGCAAAATAACATGCAGGTCCATCTTTGCAAGAGAGGCAGAACTATTATACAGCAGACTGTAAGGTTCCGCTGATCTTCCTCTCTAGTACTGATGGAAAGAGATGCCTCTATTTCCCATTGCTCCTTGGAAGAAAACACCTGAAACATTCCTTGAAGCAGAAATAAACAGAGAGGCACAAAACTCACTTCTTCACTGAATCCATCAAACATAATTTCTGTAAACTGTGAGCTACTTGGGCACTTTTACACAAGTCTTGGCTGAAAACTTGGCATATCTTTTGTAATCTTCAGATAGTGAGAAGATAATTTTTAGCCTGTGCTTTCTTACAGGTTTACACTTATATCTGTCACAAACAAAGCACAATGTTCTCAACCTAACCTGATTTTAAGAGTTTTATGAATTTAGTTCTGTGTTCCTTTCTCTCAGCTTTGCCAATGAAGGATTAAGCTGGCACGCAAATCTGTCCTGTAACTCACCAGGGACAAGTCTCTCATATACAAAAAAACTTGCAGCAATAGTACCTGCTCTCTTTCAGCACCACGGAAGAGATTTTTCCATTTCATTGAAAATAAGAATTGTTTTTTAGGCAATCAGGTGCAGGATATTACTCCGAGAATAACAATAAGGCATTTTAAAAATCTATGGAAAGTTATTTTTACTGTAATTCATGAGTGGAGTAACTAAAAAGAGTCTCTGCCTCCTACTTAAGAAGAAGGACACAGTGATTTCTAAGGTGAACTGTTACACCCAGCCTGAGATGGCAAGATGATTTTTAGCCTGTTTTTCCTTACAAGTTCACATTTACATCTTTGGCATACAAAGAAGTAATCTAACCCAGGGTGTTTTTATACACCTGGATAATTTTTCAGAATATTTGGTGGCTGAATTACACTCACTAAGTAAATCTTTACATATTCTATTAAAAATACTCAGCTAGATTCCACTAGTGACCTACCGATAGGAAGACAGTTTTATCTAACTAGCTCCTTATTAGGCATCAGCACATCTACACAAGAGACCGTGCCCGCCTAAATACCCTTCCATTCAGCAGCCAGTTATTTAATAGCAGCTGGCTGCTTTTCCAGGTGCCTGGAAGTCTACCAAGTACCTGCTGCACAGGAGCACATAACCTCAGCACCGAGGGAGTGAATCTGAGCGCATCCAGAGTGCACTGGAGGGACTAATTTGCTGCCCATACAATCTGGGGTTGCTCTTTGCCTGTGGAGACACACACAGAAGCAATCTATGTGCCCAGGGATGGAGTGGAGCATGCAGCAGTAGGCAATTTCCTCAAAGATATGAGAATTGTGAAGATGTGCCTCGTCTGTGAACACGCAGGTGGGAGGCAGAGGAAGGAGAAAATGAATTTATCTGTAGAAGAGAGGAAGGATGATGAAGAGCAATAGTAGAAGTTTCAAATTAGTATGCACTGACAAAGCTTTAATGAATTCAGCAATTTAAAAAGTAAGAATTTCCATTTGATTTATGCAACACTGAAAGGTCTGTCTGTAAGGAAAGTCACAGCTGGAGTGATATTGATACTGTGAATAACGATGAAGGAAATTAGAGCTTTGTAAGGGAAGTGAGCACTGTATATAAGAACAGTTCAAGAGCCATGCAGGCTGTGCAATCGGAAGCAGAAGGAACAAACCACTGCTCTGGAGTCCAGGACTGTGGCTGATAAGGAAGCCTGTGGCTGGGATGGGAGCAGCAAGTCAAGTTTCAAATTGCACAAGAATATATGACACGCTGGAAAACTGTTCTCCAAGTTTCTAATACATTCATAAAGTTGGGTGTGGAGAGTCCAGGTCCAGGGGAACTGGAGGGGCTGCAGCGCAGGAGGGGGGCACTGGCAGAGCAGAAAAGAGCCTGGGACTGATATAGAACAACCAACTACTGGGCAATATTGATAGAGTGATTTTAAATGTTTCTTTCTATGTATTTTCATGTGAGAGAACTACTCTCAACAGAAAACAACAGTCATAAATGGAGAAGTAAAGTCAAAACCTCCAAGCCTCAGAAAAGTTGAACTTGCCCTGACAAGCAATTTATACAAAATGTTTTGGGTATAGATAAAGAATGTGGTGCCTGAATTCCCTGTTCTCTGCCTTCTGAGCTGGTACAATCTCAAATCTCTGCAAACTACCAATATCATGTCCTAAAAAATAAAAAGTTTAGAATCTTGAAAACTACCTTCCCTCCCCACCAAAAGAAAAAAAAAGGAAAACCTGAACCTGGTTTGCTCTCACAGACAAATGCAAAAGAATAGAGAGATAGAATCAGTAAATCTAAACCTGATTTTTAAAAAAGCCACAATTGTTTATTCTGAAGACAAGGTTTTGACTACTCAGAGATTCTTGTCACTTGTTTGTTGCCTATGCAGTTGGTTAAAAGTGTATAAACTGCCTCCCCGTGAAACCACTTTTCTCCTCCTCCCTCCCCCCATTCCTCCCCCCGAGTCGATAAAATGTTTTTAAAGAAGACCTTGAAAGGAAGGGTAGGGTTTCTCAGAGCCTCCCTCAGAGCGGGGACGAGGACAGCTTGGCCAGAAATGGAACCCACTCAGCTATCGTCCGTGTCTACAGTCACCTTCAACTATGAATATTACTACAATGACAACTGCCAGGATCAGCACCTGCAACATATGTCTACTCTTCTCCCTATCCTGTACACCGCTGTGTTCCTGGTGGGCATTGTTGGCAACTTGATCCTGATAGTAGCCTTGGTCTTCAAGCGACGGGTCCAGAGGCTGATTGACATCTTTATCATCAACCTTGCTGCATCTGACTTCATCTTCCTCATCACACTGCCATTCTGGGTGGACAAGGAGGCGTCGGATGGGAGCTGGAGAGTAGGATCTTTTCTCTGTAAAGCTAGTTCCTATGTCATCTCAGTCAACATGTACTGCAGCATCCTTCTCCTCACTTGTATGAGTGCTGACCGATACCTTGCTATCATGCATCCCTCTATCGCTAGACGGATCAGAACCAGATGCTATTCCAGAGCACTCTGCATCTGTGTTTGGTTGTTATCCTGCTGCTTGGGGATGCCAACCCTTTTGTCCAGAGAACTGAGGAAGCAATGTGGAAAGACTTACTGCACAGACAAAGCCGTGACAGAAGCCAAACAGATTGTATCACTGGTGCTTTTAATCCTGGCCTTCTTCTTCCCACTGTTGAGTATCTTAACCTTTTACTGCTCCATCACCAAGAGACTCTGTGTGCATTATCAGAAGGCTGGGAAACATGATAAGAAACTGAGAAAATCCATCAAGATTGTCTTCATTGTAGTGGCAGCTTTTGTTGTCTCCTGGGTTCCCTTTAATCTGTTCAAGCTTATGGCCATCCTTTTGGGACTCCTGAAGCAGCCCAACTGTTTTTCCAACACAGTTGCCCAGCTGGGAATGACGGTGAGCAGCCCTTTTGCTTTCGCCAATAGCTGTGCCAACCCTTTCATTTACTATTGCTTTGACAACTACATCCGCAGAGCCATGCTCCGGTGCCTGTGCCCATGGGTGAAAGGCAGCAGCAGCAGCAGCAACTCTGATACTCAGGACACTCACCTGAGCCATTCCTTATCCAATTTTATAGCCGGAGAGTATGCTGCTAGGAAGAGGAAGCGCTCTGTGTCCCTCTGACTGAGAGCTGGGACTGCAGAGGAAGCAACTTCTCTCTCCAAAGATGGCAGGAAAAGAAAAAGAGAAATGAGCAACACAGACAGGGGTGTTGCAAGTGTAGTGCAACCAGTGCTTCTGGTGGGAGGAATGCTGCTTCCCTTTAAATGCAGATAGATGGAATAGGAAACCTTAACCATGGAATTACTTCACAGTGATTGCTGTGACACTGCACAGTGTAAATGTGAAACCATCATACTGAGAAATACCTACAAATGCTTACCCTGGACCCCTGGCTACAAACTACTGAAAAAGAATCTTGTGATTCAGTCAAAGTTGCTCTGAGAAAAGCTCTGAAACTTAAATATATACAGGTTTTTATTCTGTGCAAGAAAAACAACACAAGTATTTCTTTTTGGTTCCTAGCTTACCCACAAACATGTCACAATGTCTTCAAACCAACCTGATCAATTCTGGGTTTTCTGGAGGTTTTCTGAACTTAGAAATCCAATGTTTTACTGAATTTGTGTGTTATCAGTTCTTGTAACTTAAGTCTTGTGCATTGTAAGTCTCAGCTTCTTAAATCTTTAGTTTTAATCAAAATAATTTAAGTGTCCATCACCTGTGATCTCAGAAAAGAAGCATGACTTGAAGGCAGAGAAACCAGAAGACAAGCAGAAGAGGTCTGCCATTTAACCCTTATCTTAAAGCAAAAACACCATCAAAAGTACACTTGTGCTTTTTAAGACTTTTTTGAGTACCTGACACAATTTCTGACTGCTTGGGTCAGAATTAAATAACCACTCACTCCTAGTAAGGAAAAGAACACCGTGAGTTCCAGGGTGAACTGTCCCACTCATGCAAACATGCTAAAAGGCTTCAAAGGGAAGACAGCTACACCAGCTAATGGAATTCACGAAATACAGAGAGGAATGGGCAAAGCCTGGAGTCCTGTCTACTGTCTGGACAGCAGAAAAAAAACCCTGGAGTCTGAATGACAGAAATGGTATCCTTCTGATGTAACTGCAGCCCGAGTGCATTCACCGTAGCTTTTCTTTTCATACCTCTGTATTTTCTAAACATCTGTAAATGAGAATGACTATTTTGAGTGTTACAAATAAATCCTGGTATTTGCATTCTTTGTTGATCCTTGCAATTGAGCTGTTTAATGCACATAGAGAAATGAAAGCAGATCTCACCCAAGGGCAGTGCAAACCTAGAAACCAAGGCATGGGCGTCTTGCCCAACTCCCCAGCCATTTCCGTACTCGATCCACTGTCTAACGGAGCAAGCCCTCACTGGAGCAGGTTGAGAGCTGGCACTACAGGGCCTGTGGAGGCAAGTGTCTTCCAGCAATTGCTGGTGGCATTGTGCTCTCTGGCACACAGTAAGATACTGGGGTATGTGTCTGGGTTACACGGGGGGTATCACAGAAACACACATAAGCTTTTTCTCTCCCCTCCCTTCGCCGCATATGGTTTTTTCTCCCCCAATACCTCTTCTAAAAGGGTCAGGTTTTCTTCCTCCACATGACAGACTTTTCTCCCCCCCACAGTAACTGACAAACTCCTTTTTCAGGCTTACAATTGCATGAAAGGCACCAACTGTATTTTCAGACTTTCCAGTGTTTGAAAATCAGACCAGTGTCAGTTCAAATTTTAAAGTTATTTGCAGTGACCCTCAAAAACTACTGTCTCTTCTCAATCTCTCATCTTCTCTCTGCCTTGACTAGTGTATAACAAGGGACTTGTATAATTTTTTTTACAAAAATAAGCCTAAGATTTGCATTTCAACTAAGCTATGACTTATATTAAAAAAAAATTTCAATAACTAGGATTCATTCATTATTTCTTCAATCCCCAGGCAAAGCATTACAGTATCTATGGGAGATAGCCTATCTGCAAGACTTTAAATAGTTCTGTTAGGGCTGTTGGTTTCTTTCATTCGTTCTTAAATACTTCAAAATACCAGACAAAATTGGAAAAATTACTATGGAAATCCATGAAGATCTCCTACCTAAGCTATTGTACAGACATCTAGAAAACAAAAGAACTTGGTAAATATTGCCAGGCTTGAAGAGAACCACATATAAATGCCACAGCAAATGTTCCACATGAGCGAAAAAGATACAAAAGAGGCAACTAATTCAGCAAAAGAAAATTCACTAGATTGTTTTAGACTTTCATCCAAAAGAGTGTACCTTATTTTTCTTGTGACTATAGCTCTATTTGACATTTTCATAACAGTGTTAACATTATTTTCTAATTTTTTTTTCCAAAAAAAAGACAACCCGTGCTTGAACAAACTTACTTCTGGAATTTTTACTATTCTGTATTTATACTGATTATTTGGTTTTTAGCACTAATATAGCATAGGATGATACCAAAATTATTGTGATTGAAAGTATTTAACCTGGCAGGCTTGAGTAATCTAACAGGATGCCTATTTTATCCATAATAAAAGAATATAATGACTGTAAATTGGTTGCTTTTTTGAAATGGAAATGGTGCAATTCTGATATGACACCTGCCAAAGATCTTGGTAAGTAATTTGGATTGGATTTCCCCCCCCCACTTTTATTATTTTAAAATACATTAAATATGATTGCAGCTAAGAAATATGGTTTGGCTTTTTGTAATCCAACTTCTGCTTTCATTGCCACAAAAAAAGTAGTGAAGCATTTATAGAAAATCTGTCAGCCAGTCTGGATGGGAACATTCACCACAAACATTTTCATGATTCAGAGATGCTTTGGTACTGCCTTGGAATGAAATCAAGACCTTTTGAGGTTTTTAATGAAAACATTAAACTACCAGCACCACCCTCAACAATACAGAGGTTGGTGCACTTTCCTGAGAAGTGCACAGTCAAAGTTGAAGTGCCTCTGCTTCTTGATATAAATGAGGACCCTGTTAGAGGCTTCTCTTGGTCTCCCTTTTGGCTTGAGTGAATCAGCATTTTTTCAGAAATACAGTATTTCATCTCAAAGAAAAATTGTATCCAGACCTGATGCTTGCTTAAATAGGCAAAGAATTTTTGCAACCTTAATTTCAGCACCAGATGTGCTAACACTGACAACTGTACTGCAGCTAAGTGGTCCTTGAGTTGCAGAGAACTGAGCACAAAATCATACAGGGAATAGCTTCGGATCTACCATGAGTAGTGCCTCGGGTTTCAAATAGGGTGAATTACAAAAGGAACATTTCCTGACTTCACAAAGCTGTTGCAATGATACATTTGTTGACTGCTGCATGAGAACAGTAAGGTCGTAGATGAAAGAAGGGGTTTTTTTCAGATGCTTGCAAGGCATACAGCACAAAGAGATGTCAGCTCAGAGGTGGGGACACTTATATGTACTTTTAGCAGTTACACACTAGTGAAATGCTAATTTGTTATCCCTGTATGGTCACTTCCATACATGAGGTCAGCAGGAACTTCTGAGTAGATTTGCAAGCTGTGAGCACAATCATTACATGTCCCAAAATTTCTTACTGAAATAGTTGGACTCAATGATCTTCAGGTCTTTTCCAACCTAAACAATTCTATGATTCTTCACTTGTTTAAAAGGCTTCACCCAGTTAAGGAGCACATTTCATGGCAAGTGAAGAACTGAAAGCAGTGACCACAATCCTGCAATGGAAAATACATCCTCTCAGGCTATTTACCAACATTTACTAGTTCTGCACATTGTCAGAGAAAGGGAGATCAGTTTATGAATATGAACAAAGATCTACCTATATTCATAACTGATGGCAACAAGCACTGACGATGCACTGAATGGCTTCAGAAGTAATTACGATGCTACTGAATGTCACGCACAGAGGTGGCTGGATAGCCCTAGAAAATCAGAAAGAGCCCATGTTACCTCATATAACATTTGAATATTATACCACAAAGCCTGCAACTGGTGCACTCCAGGTTTCAGTAACAACCCAATCGCTGCTCACTTTGCAGGTGTGGGTGTTCAGTATCCTGCTGGAGTCTTGTTGCAAGTGATAGGAGGCTTTGGAGTACTCCAGTCTTAGTAAAAGTCAGAGAGAGTTTGGCCCCAAACATCTGGGCAGCTAAGATCTGAATCCATAAAGAATGCAAAATATGGGACATGAGAAAGAAAGTGGATTGGAAACCAACAGCATTCCAGAAGAAAGGCAGCCTTCCCCCTGTGAGTTGGTAAAAAAGTCCTGCCCAAGACCAGGCTGCTTGGGTTGATACCTATTTTTAAGTATGAATTGAACTGTAGATTTTATTTTCCCAATTCACCTCACCTATGTTTCTGTATCAGATTGCAGCAGCTTTGGAAATTGAGGCCACGTGTTATGGTTTGAGAGCACACAACATTATCGGTATCAGTCACCTAAGTAATGTATCATGACCAAAATACCTATTTTCAAACTTCAAAACAGTTTCCTTATTAGTAAGAGACCACAGTCTTAGTCAGAAGCTCCCACTTAGTCTAGTAAGTGAACTTCCTCTACTGTTTACTTTTCACATTTTCTAGACCACATGAGATTTTAAAAGAGGCATCTCAACAACAGATCTCCAAAAAGAGTAGATAAATGTTTCTATTGAAATTTGGACTATATTTTGCTGCTCTGGGGACTACAATAGGGCACAGAGGAGGTAAGGTACGAATCTGTGCTAAAAGAAAATGCTTCCCACAAAATGATTAGTAAAGTCAGAGGCTTTCATTTGTAAATGTCTAGCTTCAGATCCTTTGCAAAGCACTGATATCCAGAAAGGGCTGAATACTCACTTTCTAAACAGCAGGTCCTTCAAATATAAATGGATTCAATAATACCAGGAAATAAGTGCATGCAGGCAAAAGTCACTGGAAATAAGTGCATGCAGGCAAAAGTCACTGGAAAAAACCCCTGTCTTTTACTGTGCCACAGAGATCCTAAAATCTGATGCCCTCTTTTTTTCTACACCAACAAAACTAGTTAATATGAATATAAAAGAACAGCTGTTCTCCAAAGGATGCCCTTTCTTTTACCCGCAATCTGAGGCAAAGAAAACCAGATTGTGAAACTGTGTGGCACTCTGCTCAGGGAATGAAACTTGGTCAGTGGTTTTTAAATCAATCCAAGATTTCAGTCTACCTTTAAAACTGGTACGCAAAACATCCAGAAAGTCACACTTTAAATGCAAAGAGCAGTTTTTCTACTGAGAAATACCATGTATAAATAAATACATGACAAATGTTTGCTGGCTATAGTACCATGCACCTGACTTGACCACTCACTTGACTTCCCTGTGTGCACTGCCTAAACAACTGTGTGACCACAACCACCATTTCCCCTGTCACCCACTCCTCACCCTCCCTTGTCCAGGAACCACAGAAACATCTACCCATACCTCACACAGAGCAAAACATTCAAACTATTAAAAAAAACAAAGAGAGAAAAAATATTTAAAAGAAAAAAAAAGGATAGAGAGGTGCATTATTTGGTTTTGCCTATCTTTGAACCTGTGGGAGTTACCTGCCATGCATGCAATCACACCAACTAAAGAAGTTTTACAGGTAGGAGGAAAAGCTTGACGGCTTTCAAGAAACATATTTATGTATACAACCTTCTGGTTTCCTCATAACCAACCAGGACATTATGGATAGAGGGGTGCTAAGAAGCAAAGAAAGGGCACCAAAATGCATGGAGAAGTGCTAGATCGCACTATAGCTCAGCTCTAGATAAGGTGGCAGATATTATGACTTCTAGTCAAAGAACATGGTACTTCTGACGACTTAGCAACACTCAAGTAATTGAAAAGCTCTTGCAGATATCTCATGAGGAGAGTTCAAATGGTTCAGGGGAAAATCGAGAGAATACAGAAAATGAGAGACCTGCAAAGCACTTTTTTTTTTCCTTTTAGCAAGAGTAGAACAAAGAGTATGTGGTGAATAACAAAATGCATTCAGATAAGGTGCTCAAGAAAAACTAAGCTAGCACCTGATGAGAGGACATTTCAGAGCAGAGCTGCTGCGTGGAAAAAGGACTAAATCCAACTAGAGAAGAGAATAAGTCTTGAACAACGCTTATAATCCCATAGCTTCCAGGGCTAACACTTTGGCAACATGCTTCTGTAGCGCTGTTGCACACACATTTCTGTAGCCACTTGAGAGGCTACAGCCATTGTGAGGCTATTAAAAATGTCTGAAACCCCTGCTAAGGTGTGTATGCTCAGTAAGAAGGTGATAAACTATAGTGTAAAAACACAAAGGTGAAGTGCCTGCTAACAGCCACAGAATGCTACTTAGTTTTAACATAGGGTGTCTCATGTTTGCAGAAAAGACAAATATGACATGCAACCTTCTTCCTTTTTATTTGAAAAAAGCAAACTTATATTATGACTCCTGCTTTAACAAAAGTGGCATTACCATCACATCTGAAGACCACAGGCAATCATCTACTTCAATAAGAGTAAATACATATAGATTATCCTTGACATATATCTGCCAAAAACCATAAGGTTTATGGGTTATCCTTTAGAAAGAAAGACACTGAAAATCATGAGATGTCATGCAAATATATTCAGAAGTTCCTTTTGATTGTTTTTGAACCCATAAGTTTACCCTTTAATCACATGCTCTGTTTGCAACAAACCTTCATTTAAAAGGAAAGCTCAAAGTTTTTGAGGATATTAACCACCTATTAACATCACCACATAGTCAGTTCACTCAAGGAATGGACATGCTCCCACATACAAATTTAGATGCTTCAAACCTAGGTTTTTTATTTGCTCAGTTATTGAAGTCAGGTCTGTGATTTACTTCATCAAGGGAATCAATGATAAACCCTGATACCCTGTGGGAGCAACTGCTTATTGAGTACTCAAGTACTTTTCTGCATTCCTGTATTTTGATTTTAAGTATTTGACATGAGATTAGTTAGCAATGTCTGCATTACCTGTCAGCCTCCTATGGTTCCTAGCTGCCAATGAGATGCCTGAAAAACTTGTAACAGTGCCTGCTCTTCTTGTCTTTTGTCTTTTGCTACAAGCATTTTTCTCGGGTTAACAGATGACAATTCCCTGCAGCGTATTTCTAACACTGCACATGAGCTGGCAAAGATCACTGACCTACAGTGAGTCAATTCAGCAAAGAAATATCTCTTTTCCTCTCTCATTCAGCCACAAAGTGCACCCTCCACAGTAATATACGATGGAACAAAAGGTGCTTACCATCGAAGGGGAAAATTTTTAAACCTAACCACTTATAAGAAATCCTCAGAAGGACAGAGTTTCTATGGACAAAGGACATTTTTACGAATGCAGTTAATCAGATGTATGACTATTTTGGATAAAACATTGTTCCTTAATAAATTGTAAAGTATTACAATCATGCATATGTGTTGATTTTATATAACAGATCTTTATTTTTCTGAGGTATCAAAGTACTATTTTGAAAAATGGGTAACTCTAAGTAAAAGTAGCATTTGCTTCCTCCAGTCATTTTTACAAAATAGCACTTCTATTGAATCAACCTTATTATAGCTATTTAAAGCTCCTTTAAAATCTGAAAAACACCACAAGCTTTTACCTGCCAAAAACCCAGACTTAATCAGTTACTTAAATTGATAAAATAACTGTATGGAGTTCCAGCTATTTTTGACACTCAAAAAAGAGAAATAAGAGACTTCCCATTTTCACGCCAAGCAAGGTGGCTCAGAAGCATGTGAGATCTGAAATGCTGAATTAGCTACAGAAGCAGTTTAACTGACAAAACAGCATTAACGAAGGATACAACAGCCTGTGCTGTTAACAAGGTTTTACTTATGTGGGTGTCTTTCTTTTAAAAGAAAAAAAAAAGAAAGAAAGAACTTTGCATTTAGGTGACCACAGCTGAAAACAGATGTCGGCTGTTTGACAGTTCTGTGCTCTCCAGGGATCAAAGCCGAGCTTAGCATGGCCATTTCGAAGCCGTTGCTGCAGGGAAGGTTACCTGGGAGGGTCCGAGGGAGCAATCCTTCACTGGCATGAATTCTAACATCATCACCCCAGAGTAAGGCAAGAGACGATGGGGCCTTTGGAGAGAAGAGAAAGTGCTGCAATTAGGAAAAAAAAATAACAATCCTGAAGTGTTTTTTCTAAACAGTGAGCTCAATCCAAACACTAGGCCAGTTACACATTTTCTCACAGCTGCAGCTTTTGCCTCTCACATGGACTCTGAGAATTAAGTAGGCTCAAACCCAAAATCTGAACCTGTTTAACAAGGATGCTACTGTAAACCTGGAGATAGGAAGTGAAAATAAATGATCTGTGCTCTTCACTGACATACATCACAGCTATGTTTGTAAATATTTATTCTGTTAAGATCTTCAGTAGTCAGTGCAGCTCGGGGTTGAAAGCAACCGCTCTTACAAACCATTTCCAGCTACACTGCCATGATGGTAGTGAGCAGGTTCGTGCATCTCCCACGAGACATGGGCAGTACCTGATGCTGTGGTGCACATTTGAACACTGCCATATTATGGCACTGAGAAACTTCAATAAAGAAGTTTGATCACAGCTATTGTCAAAACAGTTATCTCGTGCTTGTTCTGCTATTTTCTAGGGTTTTGAATAGCTAAACCCAGAAATGCTTTGATAAACATTTTACAAATAAACACTTCTGAGAAGTGACCTAGGCCCCTTATCATCCCCAAATCTAAGTGTAAAGAAGTCTGCAACACAGGATCGTCTAATTTGGCCCACCCTCACTCCCTTCGAAAAAACTGGGTCTGCAAAGTACAGGTGGTCACTACACACCCAAACGAAAGGAACTCCCACCCCTCTGGTGAGCAGGCAGGTAAGAGCGCAAACACATCCGAAAAACTGCCTGTGTATTACGGAAACAACGTTCAAACCCTCCCCACCCAACGCCGTCCCAGCTGCAACCTCTCAACCCCAGCTCGGCCCATGCCGAAACACCCTTCCCTTCCGCGGGGTCGACCGCCCAGCAGGGAGCAATTTACCTGTCCCAGCCGCACCAAATGGTTTATGGCTGTAAAGCTGCTCCTCCCTTCCTCCACCTACTTCTGCCCGACTCCCGCTTCGCCAAGCATCCCCTGCTAGGCTCGGGACCTATTTGGCCGTCCCAGGCACCTCGCGCTGCCCGAGCCCACCTGCGCTGCCGAGCTGTGCCAGCAGCGGGGCGGGGATGCGGGACCCAGACGAGGGATGCGGGATGCGGGGCCGCGGCATCGCGTGCGAAGCGCCGGTGCCGCTTTGAGTCAGTGCTCGCCCTGCGGCGAGAGACCGCGGGCGGTGAGCGAAAGGGAGACGGCGCTGACTGATCTCTGCCGCCCGCCGGGGGCTGCCTGGCACGCAAGGCTTCCAGTCCTCTGCCGGGTCCCATCGTCCCCGAGGGGATGCTCCTGCCCCGCTGGCGGTGGCTGTAGCCCCCTCCCTGTGGAGGGAGCACTGGCCCTGAGCCACCGCTCCATCTGCGTGCTGCCTTTTTTCGTTATTGACTCCACGTACCGTGCACACGCAGGCCCCCGGTTGGTGATTTTGGTGTTTACTTTTACGACATGGAACAGCTTCTTTGCCAAGAGTCCGTGTAAAGCGCAGAACCATTGAAAGATGGCCGTGTCGGCTCTGCGCCTCGGTGAGCATCCACCATCCCAGAGTGCTCCCTCACCTCGCAGTGCCTGCCTGCACAGCCCTCACCAGAGGGCAAAAATACAGCACCTAGAGATGGAAAGGCTTGTGTGTGCAGGTGTGACTACCAGCCATAAATTTCAGATATTTCACTGGACTTTTTTCCAGTCCTCGTCTTCTCTCCTTGGAAGGAAAAAACACCCCGCGCTGGGGTTTCTGCGGCTGAAGGACTCCGGCTGTTTGTCGGCAAGAGCAGCCGCCACAGCTCACAGCAGCGCAGAGCCCGAGGCGCGCGTTCCTTAGCTTCAATTAGTGATTTTTCCGAGTGTTGAAGTAAGAGGTGAGGGGAACTGAGAAGTGTAAAAGACATCGACACTGAGCCACTGAAAATGGTGCAAAGTATTCACCATAATAAATGCTTTTCAAGAGAGGGTGTTTTTGCAGAAATAATGAACACCCGAGGGGTTATTCACCCATCTCGGAAACAACAGAAACCTGACATTTCTTAAGATTTCGTTTCAATGGACTCAGTTGAACCAGTTACACCACAAGCTTTCCCAAAGCTGCCAAGTGAATGATGATTACTCACAAAGAAAGTTTCTGTGACATGAATCTCACTGAAATGAATGCTTCACTTACGGAGCCTCTCCAAGAATCTTGAAGCACTCAGTGAACTCTAACAGACATCACCTGGGAAGTGATTTCTTTGCATATTTTAGAAACAAATTACAGATTAACCTCTTTATTACAACTGAAATGTAAGAGTAGATATGAAATACTTTAACTTTGAGAGTGAATATATATATGCCCCCTTCATGTATGTGTCCCATAAATTTGCCCCAGGATCCTTTTGGGAATAAAAAGTTTTGGTTTTTTTAATAGCGATCCCAGCCTGAATGCTGTCTCATCTGCTGGTTTCTGCCTTTAAGGAACTCATCAAAGGGTGATGCCAATAATGTCAAAAGTGGCAGTGGGAGGTTTTCTACTTTGCTCTTTGTAGCTTGCCCTACATTGTAGATTGTATAGTAGATTAACCACCTGCAAGGTTTTCTTTTTACTTCTCTTCAAGCATAAAAATGCATAGATAACTAACTACACGATCAGGAGGTTGAGTACAAACGAATACAGAGATCTAGAGGCTGATTCAGTTTTGCCCATATGCTAAAATCAGACATCAAACAGCTAACCAGCACGTGTCTGGCTTGGATTTTCTGGGGGATTGCATTGCAGAAAGCAAGATACAATTAAGTGCATTTAACAAAATATCAAAACTTTATTAAGCTTTAGCATGGAATTCATACCAGGTACTGCTCTGCTTCAGCTGTGCAATTAAGCAATACAGAAATGCCTCTGGCTTGCATTGGTGAAGTCACACAAGCTCAAAATGCAACATGAGAGTCCTGTACTTTTCAGGCTTTTTCATACTCTTTTTGCAAGTGCATACAAATAGATTGAAAAGGCTGAAGCAACGATTTCCAAGATACCAAACTATGCAGGTTCAGGCTCTTTCATATGACTCATGACTTTCAGAAAGGAATACTTCTGAAATGCCAGAAAAAGGAGCTCTATTTTGAAAAAACTCAAAGAACTGAATTCTTCCCTGGGGCAAGAGGGGATTTAAGCTGCAGGGCTTCTTCTACAAGACTTGTATTTGGGAAAAAATGTCTGAGCAGACATATGCAAGACAAGCAGGTAGAAAATCATCCCTATAGTAAAAGAACTAACTGTCTTGGGTTTTTCATGTGATGAATGTTCTTATCAGCCCAAAATTCTGCTTTTCTGAATCTCCTCCTAAATACTGGTGCATTTACATAATACATATGCATGTGCACATTCATTCCCAGCCAGGGAAGCACAGACTAAGCAAAACAGGCAGCAGTGAAGAAACCTGCAAAAGAGCTCTGCAGAAGTGGTAAAGCAGCTAGAGATGGAAGATCTTGCTGCTGCACGGGGACACTGATTTCTTTCTGATTGCACGTGGTACCAATGAATGGGTGTGACAAAGAAAAGGCAAAATGAGGGGGGATTATTCCAGACAAGTGGTTAAAGTGCAAGATTTTAGCTGATCTGATGGATAATTAAAGCAACAAAATAAATCAACAAAATCATGAACACCAAAACTTAGGGGACTCATTTCTCCTGTGTTACTGCTAGCCTACTGAATTGCTTCAACACGACAACAGCATGCTCGAGTTTATGCTGAAGCAAACTCTTCTCAGTAGCAAAGATCTTGGGAGATGAAATTCAGACTAGGGTGATAGGAAGCTTTGGAGAATCAAGTACTGCTGGTGGTAAGTCTTTCTGATAATTGAGAAAGAAAGTAAAAAGACAGACATTCAGCATCCAGCACTTCAGGCTGGAGAAAGAGCCTTGCTATTACCTTAGGGCATTCATCCCCTACCCCTATTGCTACCCAAGAAATAGGAGTATTGAAGCTCAACAATGGCAAAGCCCACTGTCCTGAGATGGTCAAATACTTCTGTAAAATGCAGAGAACAAGTTAAAATAAAGGTCTGGAACTATGTATATGAGATCAGGGCAGTGTCGTCGTCCCCCCTCCCCCCCTTACTAATGCAGAAAGATACTGGATTAAATATAGTCTTCATCTATTAATTAGCCTTCCCATTAATTAGCCTTTTGTCATCTATTTGAGTTAATTTCTGTAGTCAAGCCCATCAGAGGGATAAAGAACAGCCTTAAGGAAATACAATCAGCTTTTAGCACAATTGCTGCTGATTCTTATACTTTCTTCCATCTCCTCTGTTGCTTCTCCCTTCTCCTTGTTACCCCCCTTCTCTTCCTTTACCTTCTTGAATGCTTCCATGGGAAGGGCCAAACATTGACATCTCCCAATTCCTCCTTAGGCTTCTCTGCTTTTCCTGCTTTCCTTACTCAATTATTGATTACCTGATAATCTAGAAGTAGTGCCAGGGAGCATCACGAGCTAGGATTTTCCAAGAGGGAAGACAGTTCAGGAGCCAGCAGAGACCCCAGCACAGGTACGGATGTTCCCAGCCAGGGCAAGAAGAGGTGAGAAAGAAACTGTGACAAGGTCTTTCTGTTGTACCAGGGAGTTTTCTCAGGACAGTGGGAGGCAGAGCTGGAGGCAAGGCTACAGCATAGGTCCAAGGTCCAGCCAAGAAGCACAGTCAAGGATGGAATGAGGCTGCTATTTACAGTGTAGGTACAACATCAATGCAAGAAAACCCACCAGTAAGCCAGGAGCAGCCACAGGTCTGGGTGCCCAGAACCTGAGATTAGATGGGATTCCTGGGTCCACAGCCAGAGTGCATGGATGAGGGTCATTACTGGTGCCCTCAAGTCCTGACAAATAGTTAAGGGTAATGCTGAAGCAGAATAAAGTTTTGGGTTTCAGACCCCTATGGGGGAAAAGTAAATGGAGATGCACCTTAGAAGACATTGCTTTACAGTTATTAGGCAAATCTCATTTTTCCATTTGTAGCAATGCTCTCCCTCCCAAGCAGTAATTTTACCCATGTGCCCGTGACTCCTAGCTCTCAGGCTAGCAGGGTTTTGTTTTAGCCTCTGCCACAGTCTCCCACTGTGATTTCAAACAAATTGCCTACTTGCTTCTGCTTGCTTAATGAGAAAGTAGATGAATTTCTTTGTCCTTTGTGGGCATCTGAGATGATGCAGCTACACAGGGCTGACGAGTATCTGCCAGGTCTTCATAGACAGTGCTGGGCATAGGTGCCTTTCTCATAAACTGGTCAAGATAGTGAGACCTTTGCCTTTTTTTCTCCTTTGGAAAAGCTTATTCAGTAGCCTCATTGGTTAGCTAATGAAATGCACTTCCAAAGTCCTGCTCAGGTCAATGGACAGTTCAGTTTACTACCACTTATTTTCCCAAATTGTCTGAAATCTTTGGACACTTGATATAGCTGCATTTACTTGCTTCTTACCTAACCAAGGAGTATAATCAGTAGGACTTAAATTTCATGGTCTTTCCTGATGTGAGGTTACGGTTGTCATATTGTGGATACCCTGAAAGTTGGTCGGGTAGTGCCCCTCCACCCAAGAACCTGAGCTTAGTTAAAAGTGCCTCAATGGTCAGGGTTTGTTAGCATTGCCTGAAGGAACTTCTTAGGAATCACAGCTACATTCTCAGCAGAATGGGACGCCAAGGTACGTGTGATTTTGTAACAGTCAATACAAATAAGAAACTTAAGGAAATGTAACAACCAACATTATTTTATTAGAGGGGCAGTGGCCAAGCCATTCAGGAGGAATTAAGTTTCAAGATTTGGCTACAGAAGAGCTCTACAATCTCACTGCCTTCCCCATGCCCAGCCGCATGTTCTTTTTTTTTTTCCCGGGGAGGCTTCAGCAGATACCTTCCATCTTTTGGTCTTTGAAGGTGGGTTCCCTCTAGTGGCATTAAGAGGAGCATTGATTCTGTCTTATTGACTGATCTTGGTCCGTAGTAGGGGCAGGAGGAAAGAGGTCACTGCAGGGTGTTACCAACTCACATCAGGAGACACTGACTTGTCTTCATCTGGTTAATAGCCTAGGACTCTTGTGTACCACAGGTTCTTTATTTTTTCAAGCATCTGTTCCACCATTATAGTGATTTTAGTTGTTTCTCTGATGAGGAAGTTCCTGCAGGAGACGACAGTGTACGTGATAAGATACTTATATACATGAGGGTAATCTCCATCTGCTGTGGTTACCACACTGCCTGTCACTGAGAGTGCAGAGCTCATCAGAAGTCTCAGAGGGCCTTTCCTCAGAAGACAGCAATAGGCAGCATATGTGTGCTATGAGTCACATGAAACTGTCTCTAAGGTGATCATGGTTTTCCTTTTGTCAGGGAACTCATTCCCCTTTCTTGAGGAATATGTATGCACAGCTAGAACCAATTCGGTGATTTGCATCAAGTGACAGTAGTGCTTTGTGGCACAGTCAAGACTCAGCCCCTCACACGCAGCAGCCTCACAGAGCCCTACCAGCAAGCTGATCCCCCACCAGCCACTGGCCTCCTCCCTCGTTACCCAAGTATAAAGAGCAGACCCTGCTGTCCCCACAGCCATTGTCAGGTACGATGTACATCCCTAGGAAGAGCTTGTGCTTTCACATGAGACCGTATTATCCCACCCCCCGGCACCTCATTCCCATGGTAGTCACATCAGGCTTTGGTTGCTGATTCATTTCTCACTGGGTCTTCCCGTACAGATACTTGATATATATGGATCATATAGGTCCTCTGTTCTTTCTCCCACTCCTCCCTCTCCCTTTTTACACGTGGCTATTGCAGTGTTAGCACAGAGGAGCTTTCCATACCTGGTTGCAACAACTGCTGGAATCTGGGCAGCATCGGCCAGGGACTGAGCAGCTCTAGGGGACACCTTGCTTACAGCTTCATAGACATAAGATGCAACTGCATCAGGGATAACCAGCCAGTCACGACGGTCTTTCTCAAAGATGGACTTTGAGTGCACTTCTGAGAAAAAGAAGGCAAAACCTCATGAGGCTTCTCCAGTCACTTGTGTCTCTCATGTTTTTCCCCAGGTGCAGTGGGAAGAGATTTGAAGTTCTGAGATTTAGAACATCTCTCACAATTCACTCTAGCAGCATCCAGCAGCACCTCTTCACCCATTCATGGATATCTAAGTCTCCCGCCTTACATGGCAGAGTATTTGCCCTATATGTGGACAATTTTCACGCCAGATCTCTACTGCCTTGTTTCACACTGCTGAGCACTACACATTCATGGTCTTCAACTGTATTGCTGGGCTTCAGTCCTCCTTTACAGATTTGTGAGAATCTGTAGAGCTGAGCCCTGTCTCAGGCAGACAGAAAACTTCAGACTTACCGGGGAGAGTGGTGCTAAGGAGCAGAATCAGAGCTATCACCAATACCCTGGATTGCAACATGGTTTGCAGTACCAGTTCTGCTCTCTACACAGAGGGACCTGCGGGAATCAGTATACAACGTTTTCTTTGTTGTCAGAGTAATAAAACATGTTGGTTAAACACCAGGTTTTTGCAACAAAGCTAAATAAATGAAGACAAGTACAGGAAAGATCATGGTACCTCTCCTCTGAAAAACTGAGGAAAAGATAGTATGAAAATGAAGGTGTCCTTTTATTTATATAATCGCAAATATGCACAACAATAACTTTCGGAGCTCAATGAAATATGTGACAGTTAAAGCTCGTTCTTCTATCTGAGAGCTAAAATCCTTATTTCAGCACATGAGCAAATCGCTAAAACTGGCAGAGGTCAGAATAGGTTTCCTCTATACATAAATACAACTAAAGAATTCACAATATGTGATTTCTTGGTTTTGTTTTGTTAAATTGCTCTAAAGTACATTGTGCGAATGAGTACATCACATACAATGATCGTCTTAGTGACCCCGTGATCTGAGGATTTTTTTGCCTTGCTTTAGCTGGAGAAAGTCCCAACTAGCCAACTAGGTTCACTTGTCTTTTTCACTCTGGGATTAATGCAGCAGATAGCAGCCCATGCAGAACAAGTTCCCAAAAGGGAGTGAGTGCAAAATTTAGCTTCATCTCATTTCCTTTAGTTTTGTCTGTTAAAATAGTCGGAATTGGAGAATTGAAAATTTGGTACTTGGTATGTCAAAAATACATTGCATCTAAACAAGCTTTTCAAACACACTGCACTTAAAAAGGTGTTTAGGAATTAAACTCTATTAGACAGCTGCATCACTCAGAGTAATGTGAAGAAAACAATCAAGTTTTAGGAACTGCAATTGCAAAAAAGGCTGCAAGTCTATTACATGTGAATGCTTTGCTAAATCCCATGCAAGGTGGCTACAAGTCAATGCTCCTTCTTATCCCACAGTAAGGAAGTTTCCATCCATATTTATTTCCTCCTGTACACAGATTGCCTCCAAAAGCTACCATTTCATTTAGCAGACATTTTCTGCCCAGCAGCAGTTGCTGCCTTACCACCCTACCTTGGTTTTTAATCCTAGAGCCAGTTTTTCTCCATGTACACAAAAGGCATACAGTTGCTTCCTAAGAGCATTGAGGTGCTCTTAACTGCTTTAGAGCATGTAGTCCCTGTGGTGAAGGCAGCTGGGAAAAGGTTATGTATCTTCCAACACTGATATTCTGCAATTCCTACCGCAGGCTTGACCCTCCCATGAGTGTCTTAGGGACCGTCCATCACTCAGCTTCAATCCAGGTCTCCTCAAGCACCCCCACCCTCCTCCATTTCAGCAGTATTCCTGGCTATGGAGTGTGAGAAAGGCTCATACTTTGGCTTGCATTAAGAAATGGGGAAAACCAGAAGACCACCTGCACTCACTTCTCTTTGATCTAGATACACCAGTCACAAAGTCCATCTCACTCAGAACAGAGTTCAGCACTTACCTGTCCTGCCTCCTCTCTTTCTCAGGCTGAAGCTGAGGTAGATGTTCACTTGAGCCACCAGCATTTATGGAGCTAATATAATGACAGTGAGGGGTCAAAGGTCTTGCTGTTTCCCCATTTGCTCTTTTGCAAGCACATCCAGCTTAGTGGGACAGGCAAGAAGCTGTGGAGGACTCTGGACCTGTTATTGAGATTTGGTAATGGAGGGTCAGTCTGACCTGAGCCTAAGAGATGTGGAAGGCAGCTCCTGGGTCACTGAGTCCCCTACTTTCACAGGCAACTGTGTCATAGAGACCCCTTTCATAACTTGGCCAAATTCCACATTAACAGTAGCTAGGACTGTAGGGCTGAATTTTGTTCCCACTGTTCCTTTGGGAAGGCCTCTGGCATAACCTCACTGCTCTGACAGCTGGAACTTACTTGGCAGCTCTTACGCCCATTGGAATTTTCCCCTTCATTTACAGCAAATGCATTAAAAAAATGGTGCCCCCCTCACATTTCTTCTTTCCCCAAGTCTTTACACAGACTGAAAAGATGGGCATACATGTGAGCAGCCAGCTGTCAAAACTTACCTGGGAGAAACATCCAGCCGCAGGACCTCCAGCCCAAGAAACACATGGACCTGTTAGAGCATACTCAGATGGGCACAAAAAATTATCAGAGGGCTGAAACACCTCTCCCATTTGGAAAGGCTGAAAGAATTGGGGCTGTTCAGCCTCGAGAGAAGGCTCCATGGAGATCTTTAATATTACAGCTTTTCAGTACTTAAAGGGGGCTTACTAGAAAGACTTTACCAAGGCTTGTAGTGACAGGAGACAGGAAAACAGGTTTTAACTGAAATAGGGTAGATTTAGATTGGATGCAAGGAAGAACTCTGTACTGTGAGGGGGGTGAGACTCTGGAACAGTGTCCAGAGAAGTTGTGGACACCCTATCTATCACTGGAAGTGTTCAAGGACAGGTTGGATGGGGCTTTGAACAACCTAGTCTAGGGTGGATGAGATGATCCTGTAAAGCCCCTTCCAAAGCCCCCTGGTTTCAGTCAGAAAGTGGTTGCACTGCTGCTGTAGGGGGTGTTTTCCCATAGGTCAGGTTCCAAGTGCTTGTTGTGTCTTCAGTTGGGCCAACCATCTGTGTTGGGCACATGGAGCCACTGAACGTACGGGGGAAGAGACAGAAAGGCTGCAACA
Organism: Sakesphorus luctuosus; assembly: GCA_013396695.1. NCBI lineage: Eukaryota > Metazoa > Chordata > Aves > Passeriformes > Thamnophilidae > Sakesphorus > Sakesphorus luctuosus. The sequence goes on from VWZD01009180.1 coordinate 1,664,298, forward strand.
CTGAGCTACAGAGGGCATCAACTAAAGGGAATGGGAGAATATAAATTAAACATACTGTGTGAGCCCCAACAGACCTTCAGTGTTACGTCAGCCACGTATTTATTAGGTGACTGTCACATGTGGAATTGTGAAAAGTTCAACCACTATCTTCATTTTTATCAACCAAACAAAATTTTTAGAAGACTTTTTTCTCATGGTGCTTCAAGTGCTTTAGAACTAAACAGTAACTGTTCTCATTTTATAGACATGTCAGCCAAGTCAGTGATGGCTACGGTGGGTCAATCATTAAAGAGGGCTGCCAATGGTTTCCCAGATATTTTTCACCTCCCATGGTATTTATCCAAATGATCTTCTTCCTTGGAAAAACAAAGAAAAAAAGTCTCCCAAAATAAGAAAAAAAAATCCCCCACACAAGCAAAGCATTTTGCTTTTTTGTCCAAAAAATAATAACAGCAGATTCTTACTAATGGGTAACAAGGTTAATTCCAGAAATAAGAACAGAGGATTTTCAGTTCCACTGCTGGTGCAAACACTGAAAAGCAATTTACAGTCTACGAACAACAGACAAGAGCAACTGGTTGAAAGTTCTCTTATATTTCAATTAGACATGTGACAGTCATTGAAGAGAATCTACACATAGACAATCTGCTTTCACAGCTGGGGTAACATTCAGATCAGAAAACGACACATTATAGGCATTAAACACAGCAGAAACAGGAATGAGCAGTCCTAACTTGTGGGGGTTAATTTAATATAACCTCAAGTGTCCTGTCTCTCCTACGTCAGGTTGACAAATGGAAGGCTCTAACCCCATGACGTGAGTTTTTTTAACTGATGTGCTGCTGGAGGTAGGGGCACAGAGGGGACTTAGCCGCACTCTGTGATAACACAGACTGCTCAAGAGCTTTGCACTGGGGTTGTATCACACAAGGTAACTTCCCTAGCTTAGTTAGCCTAACTGTAGTTAGTGCTATCATGAATACAATCCCAGAGATAGCAACCAGGCATTTCAGCACTTTCTGCTGCCAAACGGGCACTTGCCAAGACCAGATCAATGACTGCACAGAAGCAGCCCTTGCCCTCCATTCCTGGAATGGCATTCTGGAATGGCAGGGCGCTCTGCAAATAAGCAAGAAAGCCAGTTATTGCAGGTCCTTTCTTAATCAAAGAAAAATTATGTGATTTTTTCTCTCTCTAATGAATCTCTGGTCTGAGGTGGAAAGCAGCTGGCTCTATGTGGCACAGCCACTTACTCATTACATTATCTTAAATTAGGGTAACTCCAGTGGCTATGAAGGCACTTTATTGGAGACAGAAGATTCATTCCTGGGGAGTAAGATATATTCTTTTAACTGCATGACAAGAAGAACAAAAGCCTCAAGTAGCAATAACTGCCAAATGTGAAACATTCAACTTTTTCCATCACAAATGCACTGACATATGAACATCAGCTCTTTGGAAGGGCTGAAAAATTAAGCATGAATAAACTGTAATACAGAAAGAATGAGGCTAGGCTGTTTGCTACTGTTATTTTTTCAGTGTGCTGTACTAGAGCAGCTCAGTTCTCTCTCTCTTTTCCAAAGACCCTGTAATCTTAGTGGAAAAAAAGAGTTCATGTTGTATTGTGCTGTGCAATGGATTTCATTTATAACCAATTAAAATTAGAAATAAGCATCTAAAGCAGAGCCTATTTCCTTCCCACTTTTCTGTCTGCTTGCAGTTGAAGAGTGTGCATATATAGATTTCCTTTGTCGTTATTTCACAGGCCACCACCAACTGGTGTTTTATGAACCGCAGTGGTCTGTGGACCAGTAAACCTGGTATCATTTCTGCTTCCCTGCTGGATAACCTAATCTACTTCTGTCACAATTTAAGTTACAGAATTAACACTGAGATACAATCAATTTTCCATGAAGAGTTTTGTTTAATGTTTCTATAAATATGAACAAAGCGACTGAAGAGGGTATCAAATAGGATAAAGATAAAACTCTTCAGACTTCACACAGCACCAATTGTGTTCACACAATCTACAATTAGTCACCCTAGATCAATTATGAGGACTACAGGAACAAAGAAAGATGGAGGGCTCCTTCATAAGATGTAGATAAAAAAGCACAACCTCTGCAGTTTTTGTGCTCATACTACAGCAGCAAACTTCAACAGCTGCTCCTGTTACAGAGTCATCTGGGTTTTCTTGCAGTGTGAGGGAATTCTTGCTCTTGGGAAAACTTGCTGGACACATGTTGGATTATGCACACTTAAACATAAAGGAGAATGAACTCTTTCCATGATACCATATTGGGATCTCCCCTGATGTCTCAAATAGCCTCTACTCTTTGATGGAGAAAGGGGCAGCCCTTCCCTGAAACCTAGACATTTGGGCTGGGTTGAGATGGCAGGAAGAAGTTATCCTGCAAGATGTATCAATCTACTGGAAGCACAAGTCGAGAGTCAAATTCCAAGTTACCAATTCAGCTTCCAATGGTAGAATCTGCATGGCCCTGACTGTTAAAACTCACTAGAAGGCAAAGCTAAAGTCAGAACTCAATGCTAGTTTTGGAAGAAGGTGCCCCATACTATTTTCTGTCATTGCAGTTATCATAAATTCCTCTTACCTAATAAAAATACTACTCCACCATAGAAAAGGGGGTTCATAAAATCCTCAGCAGGTCATAAAATAAGAAAAAAATTATTCACAGCCAGTGGCTGAGAAACAGATTCAACAGTGATACTGGCTTTGCAAGTTCAGCAAACACACTTAATTCCCTATATTTCAAATGTAACTTATGGATTCATTTCCATTGTTCAGTTTGGGTTTAATGCAGACAAGTACTACGCTTAATACAGCCCTCCTTTCTTGAATTCAAACTTTGGAGTTAGCCTTTTAGCTCTTTTTTTTGTGATACCCAGCACCTGCTGGCATAGAGACCCTCTGTCTTCAAGAGGTAGGCCTCTGGTTCTGAAACTAAGTAAACTTGAGAAGCTAGTTGGTCCTCCTGCTTTATTTCCAGAGGCAGAAATTAGAAATAAGCACCTTCAGCCAAGAAACTGTAGGAAGATGAGCACTCTCTTTAGTAGCCTTAGGTTGACCAGCAATTGCATTGGGTATCCAGCCAGGACCATTTGTTTGAAGTGTGATGTTTCCCATCATTGTCCAAAGAAAAGAAAAAAAAGGAGGTGGGCAAAATGGAAGTCTCTCCAAGCCAGTCTTCCAAGGGAAAGCATAAACCCATCAGTAACTAGGACATTAAAGAACAAACAGTAGCAAGTGTCCCATGCAGCACTGGCTGGGAAATAAACTAGGCAAGACAGTCACTGGTACTGGCCAATCTCCAGTGCCTCTGAGTTACAAAATAATTCACAAGACTCTCCAAAAGCTCCTTGGCAACCATTGAGTCTCTTAAATCCAAAAAGTGCCTCTGGCATGCCAGTTTCCTGTGGGAGCAGCCGGCATCCAGAGAGCTCCTCTTTCTCCAGCACATTTTAAATTAAAACAGTGGATTAATCACATCAAGGAGAAACAGCAAGTTCTTCTCCTTCACACTGGTTTCAGAGCATAGAGAAATTCTGTGTTCTAGTTGCAAGGTGAGAGATGAGGTGACCCTACAAATCAGAATCACCATACATGCAGCATTGTGTAAGTGCCAGCGTAAAGATGAAGGACAATAGTAAAAATTCTTCAGAGTGCTTTATCCCACCCCATGTACATCATACATGGCACAGCGAGCAAAGGGAAAATATAAAACATATGGAAAAGAGTACATGGCTAAGAAAGATATATTCATCAAAAACAGGTTTCCTAGAACTGAGGGAAATTCTGTCCATGGTGTAAGGGACAGCAGTCATACTGTGCTCAGTCCTTGTAGGGAAGGCCAAACCTTGGTAAATTTAGCCGTTTAAAAGATTACAAATAACTTCAAGTCTCAATGAAAGGCTAGAAGAAGTCTCTTTTAAGGCACTAAGGTCTAAGCTTAAAGTAGGGCAGGTTGTTTCAGTCAGTAAAGGGTAGATAACCTGGTAGTTTGCAGATGTGCTAGTGTGACCCTATTAAGGCAGTCAACATCCTTCCAACACTGTGATCCTCCTGTTTGGCAGAGAGGCTTAGTGGGGACAAAAGGAAGCAACTGCCCTGACTATGCTGAGCAGCCAGGCAGAAGCAACAAACATTACATATTCTAAAGCACAACAAAGGGCCTTAGAAAGAAAATGCTGTGCCTCCCCACACCAGACTTCCAGGGGACCGGATCAGATGACCTCCAGAGGCTCCTTCCAATCTAAATTATTCTACTGTCTTGTCACTTTACAACTCTGTGAACATTGGAGCCTTTCTCTGGTAACTGGCATGCAAAGGACCAGCGTTCTACAGACTGGGGTCCTTGCAGTGCCAGGGAAGTTAACAAAAGAGAACTGGCACCTCTCTTCACAGACTGGGAATATACTATTTACTGAAAAAAATCTGCTGTTTCCAAGAGAAATGAACCACAGCCTATTGCAAACCTGTGTTTCTAGTCACAGTGAGAATAAAAATGGGTTATGTATGGCTTTCATGGGCACGAGTCATAGATACTTCAGAGTGGCAAATCTAAGGAGAAGCTGCTTTATCCATTTTATTGCTGATTTACTGCTGGTTGTCTGTTCACTCAAAAGCAGCCATCCCAACCCACATAGTAGAAAAGAGGAGTCCAGTGGGAATCGTAGTTCTTTCAGTACTGACATTAAATGATTATGCTTTTTCCACTGTGGGAACTTGCTTTGTCCTGCAAGAGAAAATACAAGATTCAAGAACAAGGAATGATGAATAGAAATCATATGTCTTTCTACCTTTTCTGAGCACCATAACAAAACCCATTCAGACATACACACATCCCAGTTGGAATTTGAATTACACTTCCTTCCAAAACACAGAAGGGAAAACGTGCAAAATACAGAAGACTGCCACCTGATAAAACTCTGCATATATGTAATAAGGAGCACTTAACAATTTTTTATGTCACAGAATCACAGACTATTCTGAGTTGGAAGGGACCCACAAGGATCATCGAGTCCAACTCTTAAGTCAATGGCCCATACAGGGGATTGAACCCATGACCTTGGCATTATTACAATCAAGTTTTAACCAACTGAAAGAATTGTCATTTTTTAAGGGGGAATACACCGTCTAACTTGGAGACTAGCAATTGGATATGAAGTTTTTCACAATTAGGTTACCTCCTGAAATTTAGTTCCAGTGTAAACTGACAAGATGAGCTGTGAACTATAGCTTGTTCACTGCCCATATAATGCATGTTCAATTCTCAGGAGTCCCAGTGAGTCATCCCTTTCCACCTGGCCTGGAGAATGACACATTTCTCATTCATGCCACCCATGACCATAAAGCCTTTTTCATGTAGCTTTGGGTATCTTACCTGGATGTTTTTCCATATGAACCATCTTAAGAATATCATCAAGTGCAATAAAAATTAAATGTTGAAGACTAATAATAGGAGAATCATGCATATCATAGAAGAAATCAGAAGTAAACCAACTCCAGACAATTGCAGAGGGGTACTCAGTTCTGCTGCCTAGTCTGGAAGTGCTTTCTCCCCATTCAGTGCCAGGAGAACAGCTATTTTAACACCAACATGTGGACAGAACTCCAGAAGTGAGAGGGTATAACATATTACCCTGTAGGGGACCTACTACTACAGCCATGCAACACATGGCAGGGAACTGAGAAAGCTCTTCACAACCAAGCTTCACCGAGCAGCCCCTGCTCCTTGTTCTCTGAAAGACAACAAGCTATATGGAAAGTAAGGAACATTTACTCTCACTCCCCAAACCCCACCTTTATTCCTTAGATGGGGAAGCAAAAAGGCAGCTGACTCACCGAGCGGGTCCCTGCACTGCCTTTGTGCTTCTTGTCCTGACCTGGTATGATTTCCAAAGAGCGGTAACTGGGGGGTTTATCTTCTGGCCATTCCCGAGACCGGTTCCTCCGCCTGCGGTTTGTCACTGGGACACGGACTTGCTCCTCTGAGGAGCTCCAGGACCCCCTGCGAGAAGGGGGGGAGTAGCTGTGCCTCCGCTGGCCTGAGTTATTGCTCCTCCCAGTGTGGTGCTCATATTCTCTCCTCCCTGTGGGCTCCTGTCTCCCGCCACGATGGTGGCTGGAGCGCTCCTTGGCCTCCTCCGGATAGAAACTGCTGGTGCTGCTCCTGCCCCTCTCATATTGGCGTGGGGGCGACACATCCCGTCTGGAGTACTGGGGCCTGCCATTGTAGCCACCTGTCCTCTGCCTCTGAGGATGATCCTCTCGCTGCCTGTCCCAGGGGTCCTGACTGTAGCTGGAATGAGAATCCCCACTGGAAGGCAAGGGCCACCTCCTGTTTTCCCTTCTGTCCTCTGCTGCAGAGTCCCAGGGTCTGGGGGTGCGGCTGGCTCTTTGTGGCCGTGAGGAGTTGCTGCTCCCATGGATGGAGGAGATGTGATCAGCAAGAGGAGGTGGCATGATGTCAGAGCCCAGGGAGGACAGCAAGCTGGGCTGCACTGCCTGCTGCTGGTGGGAGGGTGGCCGGAGCTGTGCCATGTTGAGGTTTTGGATTTCAGACTCCAGATAGTCCAAAACACCGTTGTTATGGGAAAGCTGAGCTTGTGGCTGCCGCAGTGGAAGACTGTTCTGCAGAGACACATCTAAGGATAAAAGCACAGGGAACACAGCAAGTCAAGAGGAAACAATGAAGAGAGGGCTCTTCTGCACTCATGATCCTGGCTGAGTCCCTTCTCTCCTCTTGCTCCTCCTCACTCCAAGAGCTACATGATTCTGAAGCACCACAACCAGCACATCCAGACCAAACAGGATAAGGTGCAAGGACTAGCAACTAGTAAGCTGCATTTCCTTAAGAAGACTCAGTGTATTCTGTCTTAAATCACAATGGCTCAGTTCCTGGATCTTTCTAAGGAAAACTGGTGCCCTGGCTAGGAAAAATGGTAACTGTAGATTTAACTAGTGGGCTAAAGAAGCATAAACTCAAACATCTTGAATCTAGCATTTAAGATGTTTGCAAACTGTTTCTTCGAACAACAGGTAAAACTCATCAGACACAGAGTAAATCTGTGACTACAGTACAGTGAGGAGAAGTTAATTTCAGATGAAAAATACGTTATATATACTTGAGAAGTAATTTTGTTGAATTCTTCTGTTTTCCTTGGGTGATTAAATAATATTACTGGTTATTTTATTTAATTATTTCTCTCAGACTTCAGAGACTTCCTGCCTCCATTGAAGTTACAAATAAATTCCACAATACAAGTGATTTTGTGGAAGAATAACTGGAAAATTCTTCCTGGTTTGTTAAAGAGTCTTTCATTTTTTGCTGCATGCAGAGTAGGTCTATTGCACACAAGGCAGTCTGCCCTTAATCATTTAAGACTAGAGATTTGATAAGAACTCAAACAAATTGTACCTCACTTGTCATGTCAGTTTTGGCTATAAGGAGTTGACCGTGACCAGCACAGCAGAACAAAGAGACAGTACCCTCCTGTGCCACACAAAGCAAGATAAGCTGGGTATATTTACCCTGCAGTCACTGGGGGATAGCTCAGATACACCTTAGTTAGCACTAAACTACTTCATCCAGCACTGAGCCCAGTGAGAAACTTGAGATGAACAGGCTGTATTTATCCACCCAGGCAAGTCTACAGTATGCTGTAGATGTAGCAGAGCTGTTATGCTAGGACATGTAACCATGCTAGAAAGATCTCTCCCATAGCAGAGAGGCTGAAGCCTGTTTCCCATCCTGACTTTCTTCCCTCTGAAATGATGCCCATGGTCTCACCTTGTTGCAGTAGAGGGTTCAGCTGGTAAGAAGAAAGTTTTGAGTTCCTGTCACCACCTCCATAGAACATGTTGTGTGATATCCAAGGTGCAAGTGCCTGAGCCCGCTTCATGAACTGATGCCGTTCCAGCACTGTAAAAGAAAGGTTACAGCAGCTATCCAGAGAGCACAGCTGGAAGATCATGCACCATTTGGCTTGTTAGCCTTTGGATACAGGAAATTCACAAAATGAAAATTGCTCTTCAACCTATGACGAAGGGAAAAAAGAGCATGGGAAACTCCAATATGAAGTTGTGTACCTTCAAAAAGATACCGAAAACAGAAAAAAAGGGTTACTGCCTAACATTCAGAGTCCAGTCCCAGACACTGGGAACAAATAACACTGTGATTAAGTATGCAGCACATAACCAGGTGTTAAGACTTCTACCTGCCCTGTCATTATGAGTATAGTTGTGGAAAGGCGTGAAATAATTTTTCATGCAGCAAGACATACCACAGTTTTCTCTCTCTCTAAAATTAAATCACTTAGGACAGTGTGGTCAAACCGGTGAACAAACTGAATTTTATGTTTTCAACAGCAATGTCCAGTGTGCCAAAAGAGCAAACTTGGTGGAAATTTCTCTCCCTCACTGGTTTGCCACCACTGTCTCCAGACCCCTATTCATGGGGTCAGGCTCCATTCACTTTTTTCAGCATTTCCATCTCATCTCTTCTACATAGACAACCTCACCATCCCTGCCTTCAAAACCATAGCTCATTGTGGCTCCTTGTGGGGGAATACCTAAGAACATCTTACAGAAACTTACTATTTCTACCACAATCAAAACTTAAGTTGACAAGCAAGTAAATTCCACAACTCCTAGACCTCACAAAGCTAGTTTGTCTGTCATTACTGGGTAAAACTTTTCTGCAACAGGGCCTTTGCAAAATTTCTCTTCCATGGCTTCCATGGAGTTTCAGAAGTGACAGGCTTTTATTGCAGCCTCATCTCTGGTCAGGCATGAACAGAACATTCCTGGCTATACAGTTCAAGAAACAGATAGGACATAATTGCCTCTGAGACTTTTACTTTTCTGATAGATCTGCCTCAGGTTGGCTGATGAAATTAAAAGCTATTGGAGGGAAAGAGATGGGATAGACAAGACAGGTTGACTGCAAAAGATTTGCTTCTTTAAGAAACCAGGCTACAGCTAAGATCCAATTAATTCTGTCCCCTGGGTTCATTGTAGCAGTCAGCATTTAGACTGCATGTTCTCTGGGACTGAGCTTTCCATTTCAGATAGCACTCCAGTTATTAAACATGTCCTCCTTCAGCTGTTTCACTGAATTTATACAGAGCACCACTTGCAGCAAAACAGGGATTGACCATGCCTCTCAACACATCCTTCCCTTTCCCCACAGGTCATGTAGCTCCACTTCATTCTCCACTTCAGACTCCCTCCTCAGTCTGGCTCCAACCAGAGAGAACTACAAAGCTGGAAACTTCAGGGTTTTTAATCCTAACACTCTGATATTTCTTCAAAGCTCTGTAGCCCGAGGTAGCAGCTTTCAAGAACTTAATTTCAAACTTGCTTCACTTTTTTTTTGTTGTCCCAAGAGACTTCCCTCCAGTATAGGTTTCAAACTTAGAGGAAGCAAAAAACAAAGAGAAAGAAAAAGGATAAAAAGAAGGAAAAAGCCTTATCCCTCACTCTCTCATTCCTCCAGTTTCACCTTGAGAATATCCTAGAACCTGCTGAGTACATGTCCCTGGGTTTTGACCACGGTCTTTGCCTGAGGAGTAGAGTTCCAGCACCTATGGGCATATCTACTTAGGGTTCTTCCGCTTAAAGCATGAAGGCAGTCACTAGGACCAAAGTCATCATGTCCCTGTAATTCTCTGATCTCTCCCTACAGCTGAACAACTGCAGAACTACCCTGGGACTTCCATCACTACCTTCAGCCTTTCTTCCTTCCCCAGATACTTTGCCTTCCAGTTTGAATCCGATATATACTCTGGTTCCTCATCTGTAAAATGCAGGTAAAGTTATAGATCTTTTTATTTGAGAAAAGTCAGATTCACCTCAATTCCAAAACTCATACCTGCTGTAAAACTGGTAGAATGTTATGTTGTTCCTTCCACTTACTCCCTGTTGAGAAAGGTTGTTTTTCACCTTTGAGACACCTTGGAGCTGCTGGGCCAATTATAAAAAAGGTATTTTCAAACCTGGTCAGACCCAGGTGCAAGTTTATCCTATTTTACACCAATTCATTATTAGAAAAAGTCCACAGTAGAAAAGGAACTGACTGGAACTGAAGGAGGTCGTATGTATTTACCCTGATGAGCTTTTCTCAGAGTTTTCCATGGGGAATGTAACTGACTTTCTCCTGAGGCATGTTTAATATTTCTGTACACCAATCCTGAATTACTCAAACAATGCACTTCTTTTATTGCTAAGTTCAAAACCGCGGTAGTTAGCACCGTGATTCACAGCCTCAGGATTACCTTGCCTCAATGGCACGTTCAGCAGACCTAGGCTGTCCTCTAGTGGCCAACAACTGGGAAGAAACCACCCGTACTCAACTCACACAGTAATCGTAAAGCAGGTGAAGATTACTGCCTTCTCTTCAGCTCTGCAGAACTGTTATTCCTCATGGATGTTTTTAAGATGTCCCCTGAATCTATCTTCTTGTGTTTATTAAGGTCTCCAGTTAATTTCTTGGAGTGAAAAAAACGTAATTCAGAGGCAGGATGAAGTGAAGAGAAGATGTGTTACAGAGGAGGGGAGCAGGCATAAAGATTCTTTGCAAAGTGGATAAAGAGGGCAGGCAGCTGGGATGGAAACTACAGCCACAGAACCCAGTAGCCAGTCAAGGAGGCTGGTCTTGTCTGTACCTTCTCTCATGAACAGGGAGAGGTTTTGAGAACCCCACAAGAATCCCTCCTCCTCAACAGGAGGCAGGAAATAACAGCAGCAGTCTGGAGTGAGCTATAAGCTACAGCGCAGAAAAACAGAAAGGAGCCCACTCAAGTTCTGAATCCCTTTTTTGTTGAGAACTAGGAATTCTGGAGGTGTGAGTCTTTCATCTCCATCACCTCTCTCTCCCTTCAGGGAAACTAATTTTTCTGCCAAATTTCCATAGCCTCCTCAACACTATGCATTTCACTTGAAAACCTCTAAAGCCCTCCATAAGTGTCTTGTTTCCTTTTTAGCAGTAAGAGGGATGTTCTGTTCTCTCTTTGCAAGCGCTAACCAAATTAGGCTTAAGCCTAAAACTCTCACTGCTTACTAACACTCAAGGTATACCAAATAGCTCTTTGGAAGATAACAGAAAACCAGAAACATAGCTCCTTGATCATAAATCCTCTTCCTGTAGCATCTGGAGAAGAATTTGGTGATTTCAATGATAAATAAACTTGTTTGTTGTATTTTTTTCCTGTTAGACTGTGTAAGCTGCAAAGGGGCTATGTTGCTAAGTCAGTTTCATTTACAGGACTGCAGAGGTTATGTCACCTTAGCTGCCAAAATTCAAATGGTAGCCTTATTAAAAAAACCTGTTTCTGGCTGAAAAAACTTCATTGCTGCTAAAAATACACAAAACAAGGTTTCTTAGGACCCTCAAAAATGCACTTGTATGGCTGACCACCAAGACAGACTACGTTTTTCCTTCTTCTTCGCACTTCCTTCCCCAAAGAAAAACAAACAAAACATGGGGTTTTTGTGGAAGGAGTAGCTGAAGAAAACATGAAGATAGAAAATTCCAATTTTTACATTAATTCCTCTCAGAGCAACATACTTGAAGGTTAGGCTAGTTTCAAGAGTAGTACAAAGGCATTTGCTTGCCTTCCTCACATGTACAGGCAAATGAACCACAAGACGGGCAATAAAGTCCTGAGCTACTGATACAAAGGAACTGAGAGTGCCCTCGATGCCAGGAGAGAAGCTGGTAACAAGGTGTGAGTGAGGAGGAACTTCCAAAAGCTGGACACAGAGGAGCAAAGTGGGTTCTATGTATCTCAGCTCCCCTCCTCTACACTCAGATAAGCTGGTCACAAAGGTCCCATTGGACACAGAAATGTCTCAGTTTATATGGGTGCTGAGCAGAAGGGAGAAAGTGGAGCTCAGCAAGCTCTGAGACAAGCTTTTGTATTGACAGAAGCCAAAAATGGACGGACATTTGCTTGAACCTCACCTTCCTGATTACAGCAGCACCGGTTTGGACAGCAGCCACACTGGATGTGGCAGCAGCAATACTGAGGGCAGCACTGGCACCAGCATATTCCAATCAGCAAAAGGAGGAGTAGACCACCGAGGATGATGAGGAGTACTGTGAGCCAGTCTGTGGGAAAAAAGAGAGAGAAAAGGTATTGATCCCGATATATGTGGCCATGGTAAATTATTGAACACCTCTCCACTGCTGGAGATGTCTTGGGGTGGGGAAGGCGAGAACAGGATGAGATACCTTGCCACCTAGGCAACAAACCACAGACACTTACGGAGAACAATCAGCTTCACTTCTTTGTCTGCATCACCTGAGGTATCTCCTGGTGCTTCTACAGTGCAGTAGTACATGCCGTGGTCCCACCACATGACTTCACTGATGACAAGGTCTGCTCCTATGGGAGAGGGACCGAGAGGTCAATGGGCTACTTGGGACTGACAGATGTTACTTTCAGGCCCCACTCAAAACCTCTGCCTGCAGGTGACACAGAGTACTGCACCTCCCCTCTTCCCAAGCACAGCCATCACCTTCAAACAATCACATTTGAGTCCGCTGATAATTCCTATAAACAACACTCATTTGCAGTCCCTTTTTTCTGTGTTACTGGAAGGCAACACTACTTAGAAGCAGAGGCAGGACTAGTTCTGTGTGGAGTGAAATGACCAGCATGCTGCTGGGTAATGAATGTTAACAGACACCAGCTGTTGCCAACTGCCAGGTCTACTGGTTTTGGAACACAGTTCACTGTCCTTCCTTAGGCCAGCCTTCCCAACAGCTCTTCTGGCAGGAGCAACAGCTATTGCTCCAGGAACAGCAGGGGGCATATAATACACCTGGATGATTATACAGACTTCTCAGAAGAATGAACTCTTTTCTAGCCTCTGGGCTCCTCAGCTTTTGTGCAGCAAAATGCTCAGGTATCCCCAGCTCAGCCTTAGACTGTAGTGCTTCCAATATCCTCAGGCCAGCTGGTGACAGGGCCCTTCACAGCTCTTACTCCACTGCCACTTCATGGAGTATGTAAGCTACAGACTACATTAGCAATGTTTATGCTTCTCTTCCTTCACTTAGTAGACCCAGACAGTAGTTACTGAGTTCACCGCCTGCCTGGGAGGTTGAGTCACGTACTGTTCTGGATGGTGATCTTCCGCTGCTGGTAGTCGATGCCCAGCACAGGGTCCTTCTGCCCAAATTTCTGGATCACAATGCGCACCTTTCGCTGGCTGTCATTGCAGTCGTCAGATGGGTCCTGGCCAAGAGCTAAACCAGCCTGGTATGCTACAAACACACAGCAGCAAATAACATGCCAAAAGTTATTTCAAAGGACCAGTTTCTACCCTGTTGTGAGCAGTGGAAAAATCGTTGAGTGCATGTGTGCATTTGCTTTGGTTTTAATAATACAAAGCATGGCTTCAAGCCAGCAAGGACAAGTCCTCTGGAGTACTCAAAAACAAACAAAGGCAGAGGCACAGGAATGGCAGAGATTTTGAGAATGCAGGAGCTGCAGAGGAGATCCCTCCTGTATTCACAAGTGAAAGAATAACAGTAGAAAGAAGCTAATGATGGTAGGCTGGAGGGCAGCTCCCACTATGAAGATAAACTGTAAGGAAAAAAGTCATGAAACAGCAAGGAGAACTGGAACTAAAACAAAAGTGTATTCATTTACCAAAAAAACCAAATCTCCATACATGAACTGCTGTAGGGATTATCTCCCTTTTCCCTCTGTATCCTTTTAGATGTTGTGAAGCTTATTAAGACAGAAAACAATCCATCATCTGATTCTAGCTAAGGATTAAGTGTAGAGACACCCAACAGAATTAATGGAGGACTAGAGGCAATTTCTGTGCAATACTCTTGTGACAGACCCACAATATAAATTAATGTTGAATTGCCAAGTGTTTGGGAGCTGAGGGTTGGGAAGACCACTGATTCAGTCAGCATTGTCTGCAAGGGGCTTGCAATGAAGAGAGAACAAAGCTTGTCCAAGTCTCTTCCACTGCTGTACCTACAATGGAGCATGAAGAGCAGACCCAATCAATCAGACACCATGTCCTTCTTGTTTTCTGTCCCTGTTGGGGCCTATTAGCTTGAGCCTAGGCTAAAAACACTCTCATTATGCTGGCATCAGCTGAACCAGGGACCTGCCTGCTTGTGGATTGGGCTGTAGAGCACTTGGTAATATGCCCACCCAACCCATCCAGACTGCATAAAGAAGCGTTTGGGCACTAAGACACCCACTCTGAGCTCAGTCCTAAGTGTACAGTTAAGCTAAGGTTGGCCACTTAAAAATACTACAGGGTTTATAAAGAATAGAATAGAACAGAACAGAATAGAAATAGTTCAGCTGGAACAAACCTACAAAAATCACCTAGAACAACTGTCTGATCACTTCAGGGCTGACCAAAAAAAAAAGTATATTAGTATGGGAACTGTCCAAATGCCTTTTAAACACTGACAGGCTTGGGGCATCGACCACCCTTCTACAAAGCCCATTTCAGTGCTTGAACACCCTCTCATTAAATAAATGCTCCATAGTGTCCAGTCTGAACTTCCTCTGATGTGGCTTTGGACCATTCCCATACATCCTATCACTGGATACCAGGGAGAAGAGAACAGCACTTCATTCTCCACTTTCCCTCCTCAAGAAGCTGTAGAGAGCAATGAGGTCAACCCTCAGCCTCCTTTGTTCTGAACTAGATAAGCCCAAAGTTCTCAGTTGCTCCTTGCAGGAGATGCGTTCCAGCCCTTTCACCAGCTTTGTTGTCCTCCTCTAAGTGCATTCAAGTATCTTAATATCCTTTTTAAGTTCTGGGACCCAGAACTACACACAATACTCAAGGTGAGGCAACACCAACATTAAATATAGTGGGATCATCACCTCTTTTGGCCAGCTGGTTATACTGTGTTTGGTGCACCCTGGAATGCAGTTTGTGTACCACGTTAAATGCTCCTGAATTAAGGCTGACACACCAAAACGTCTGCGTGTGAAAATGCTCCCATCAGTACTAAATGTTATTACTTAGAAGTCTTTCTGCCCTCCAAAATGCATGCATTTCTTTTATTTCCTAACAGCAGTAACATCTGGTCACAGGTATCTAGCTCCAAACATGAGGTCACCTATGGAATCATAAAGTCCACTTGATGCAGGGCCCTTGCTGAAGAATAAGATGGGGCTGCCAAGACTGACTTGTGTCAAACATGGCTGAGCTGCTCTGCCTTCTGAGTTGACAACAAGGAGGACAAATGAACTGTTTTGGCTGGGATCTCCACAGTCCCGTATCATAAGGTCATGACATTTCAAAGGAAATCACAGACATGACCTAGTTTTCCTTGAAGTGCACCCAGTGTGTGTGTAGGAAGGGGTCAAAAGCCTCTATTACCCACTAAATCTACCTTCCCTGTCCTTCACCTTTGAAGAGGGATTCCTTGGAGGACAAGTCTGACACTTACAGACTGAGTAGTAGTCAAAGATGGGGTCCTTGCAGAAGGATTTGAAGCGCCAGGTCACCACCACATCCTGCAGCTGAGCTGAGGTGCTGTAGTCACACCTGAGGATGACAGTGGCAAATAAGGTGGTGTAACGCTCGACATCCTGCACTGTCACCAGGAGGGAGAGGCAACCTACAAAAAAGAACACAGAAGGCTGTCAGCCCGCAGACTCAGACCTCACATCACACTGTCCGATCCACAGCAGAACGGATCTTCCAGCAATCAAAGCACATCTCCTTCAGCCTCATCCAGGACCTGCACCTCCAGACCTCCCAGCCCCTCTGGAGAAGCCATCCAGGGTTACAAACCCAGATTAGAATGTGAGTCCCATCTTTCCCTGAAGGCAGCTTCTTTGGTCCGCCCTGTGGACTGAATCATTTTCTCCAAAGCAATTATCAGTAGCCACTATGCAGCAAATCACTCTGTGTTCTTCTTCTACATGGAGAAAGCTGTCCCTCCAAGCTGAGGGAGGTAATTTGTTGGGCCCAGAAGGACACAGGATGGGACTGCCTTGGCTTTTAATCCTAAGCAGAAGAGTTTTGCAGCACCATCCATTCATATAACACCAAGTTAATTTTATCAAGGTCTCAGTGAGACAGCCAGAGGTGTCCAGGATTAAGATAATGCTACCCAGAGGTGACCAGGATTAAGACAATACAGCTTGCAGCCTGTAGCACTGTAGTTATTCTGTTTATCACCACTTCAGAACAGCACACATCAATTACCCTTTTTTTCATTTTTAATTAAACTTTTTTTATGTATTTTAGAACTCAGGATAACAACCTCCATAGCATTTTCGATAGAAGCAGCTGCACACACTGAGGAAGGTTTTACGAAGTTTCTCGTAAGCTAGGCTTTATTTTAGCCATACTCCAGAGACATCTCTATCTTATTTAAACTTTGATAATACAGTGAAGTTGTGCTTGTCATTAACAATAGTGAAGTTATCACCAGTTGCCTTTGATAAGGGAACACAAACAGTGCGGAGCAAGTGTGGGATGCCCTCTCTGGAATACATGCCAAAGAACAGGGCAGTGGTTGTAGTGTTGTGCTAGTCACTTCTTAACTGGGAAGCATGACAGCAGGAAAGGTGGGAAGGAAAGGGGGAGATTTATAAGGTACCAACCAAACAGGTCTCCATGAGCTAACACTGGATTTTTATTGTGTATTCAAAGATTTTCCCTCTACTCCATGTTTTCAGATGAGAGCAGGGGAACAAGCTGCTAATACTACACAGTAACACCTGGATCACAGCTCTAGGCATCATTCTTTGTCAAGCATCATTCAGTGCCCTCTCAGCCTGCAAAACCCCACTAGTTCCAAGCAAGTATGAGTTCACTCAGTTTCCACATGGTGGAAAAACATGCTGCAGAGCTGCAATGCTGCTTCCCCAAGTAATTCTGCTGTAGGATAATGTCAATTTAGTAGTTGCTCAGTTTCTGGTTTGAAATGGACTCCTGGGCAGCCAAGTGAAAGCACAGGCAAAGAATTCCTTTGCCTTAAAAATGCCACGCAAACATAGAGAGGACCAGGAGAAACCCTGAATCCAAGGATTTGCTGAAAAATAAAATATACACACATGCACTTAAACACAGAAATACCAGCAGCTGTGTACACCTCTAGGAAAAACATGTTTCCACAATGCTGTAGCAAAGCAAGGTCCAGACTGCTGACAGGTGGTTACAGTTGCTCTTATTCAAAAGCATTGAACACATACTGTTTGAGTTTTCATTGTGAAAGAGTTAATGCATGGGATTGTAATTCAGAAAAACACAAGAAACCAACCTAAAATTGAGACTCTCAGGATTGGCCAAACCTTGATCTCAGGGTTATTATCAAATGAAACCCCATGTGAATTCTCATTGTTGAGAGTCATGGAAACAGAACATTTTCCATGAGTTTCCTACAATAGTATCTCTCTGTCAAGAGTAAAACACTCAGCATCACTATGTGCTTCTAACTTACAGAAACCAAATCTTTTTATGGAAGGGATCCTTTCTCATTACCTCTGTTCTGCAAACGAGTCAGAATTGAAAGGTAAGTTCTGTATTTTTCTAAGGAGTTTGAAAACCTACTGTTCCCACCAGAGGATGGTTGGATGTCTCTGCATTTCTGATGTTTCTTGTTAACCTTCTCCCAGAAAACTGAAAAGTTTTGAAAATAAGGCTGATTCCTAAACTTGGGCTGCATTACTCCACTGCAGGCACTCTGGTTGGGAAGAACAAATCTGGACAGTACCAGCCTAGTAAGTTCTGGCTACCTCAGGCCTATGGCTTCAAAGTGAAGGCATGAACCTTCAGAGCCACTGAAGCCAAGTTCTGGTTAGAGCATCCCCAGGAATATGGCTGTCAAGCAAGACAACAGACAAGCATCTCTCCGTACTTTTTTGCTTCTTTCACTCGTTCTCTGTGAGAAACTGAACTTCAGTACTTAAAGCCAGATCACTAGCCAAGCCCAAGGCATCCAAGAAGCAAACTGATCATTTTATTCCCAAAAGGAGGCCAGAAGCTGTCAGGCAACCCGCAAGGTTTGGCAGAAAGAACTCTGCTTGCCGAAGGCCACCCCTGGACAGGCAGGCGAGCTCCTGCTCCCCACACCAGCAGGTACCCCGAGGTGAGGAGGCACCGCGGCCACCCCTGACCCCGAGGGGCGGATCCAGCAGCACGGGCTGGGGGGCGAGCGCCACAGGCCAGAGGGGACCCCTGGGCGCCCCCACCCAGGTCCCGGCCACGCTGCCGCACACTCTCGATCCCGGAGAATGCCAGGAAGCAGCGGCCACTTCCTCCTGGGAGGGCGTCCGGCCGCACCTTGGGACAGCGAGACTCGCCCCGCATGGCTGCGAACCGCCCCGGGGCAGCCCCGCCCGCCCCTTCCCTTTCGCCGCCACCCGCACCGCCCTGACCCCTGCCAAGCCCCGAGGGCGCCCCCGGGACCCGGCCCTGTGCTGGGGGGTGTCCCAGGGCGGGCCAGGGGGTGTCCCGGGGCGGGCTGGGGGTCAGGGGGTGTCCCGGGGGCCGGGGTCGCACGGGCGGACTCACCGGCCGGCAGCCAGGCCAGCAGCCAGCCCAGCGGCAGCGCCCGCCGGCAGCGCCCGCGCGGGGCCATGGCGCGCCTCCCTCTCCTCTTCTTCTTCTTTTTCCTCCTCCTCCTCCTCTTTCTCCTGCTGCCGCTGCTGCTCCGCCGCCGCCCGGGGCCGCCGCGCCGTGTCCCTCCCCTTCCGCGGCACCTGTCCCTGGGCCGGGCAATGCCGTCCGTCCCTCCCTACCTGCGCCCTCCCCCGCAGGGCCGGGCAAAGTACCACCCTCCAGCTTCAGAAACTGCTTTAAATACATATAAAAAGTACAGAAAATATAACTGTCTCTTCCATAATATATATTTATTAGATACAATGAAATAAATAGAAACAGGTGCACGGGAAGTTTCGGGCGCGGAGCCGCTCGCAGGAACGTGTGGGGAACTCGTCCCATCGTGAGCGTCGGAAACACCGTAACAGCGGCCACAACAGAGGTTACTTTAAAATAAAAACAAAACACAACCAACCAACGCAAAGTTGAACACGCAGTATCCCCCCTCCCTAACCCGCCCGCCGGGCCCGCCCCACCGCCCATCGCTCCCGGCGCCCGGCGGCTCCCGTTGCCTGGACACGGCAGCGCCGCGGCGAAGGCGGCCCCAGGTACGGACTGGGCGGGAGGGCCGGGGCTCATCCCGTCCCACGCCGCCCCCCGGGGCGCCCGCAGGGTCCGTGGGGCTGTCCCCGGCAGCCCCGCTCCTCATGCCTCCGCCCTGCGCCCCGGAGGCCCTCGGGGCCACACACCGCCCCCACGGCCCCTCCGAGCCCTGCCTCGCGTCTCCCGGGTCCCATCGGGGCCACACACCGTTCCCATCCCCACGGCCCCTCCGAGCCCTGCCCTGCACTCCCCGGGGCCATCACCGTCCCCACGGCCCTCTGAGCCCTGCCCTGCGCCTCCTGGGTCCCAGGAGGGCTACATACCCTTTCCATGGCCCTCCAAGCCCTGCCCTGCGACCCCCGGGTCCCATCGGGGCCATCACCCTCCCCACGGCCCCTCCGAGCCCTGCCCTGCGCCCCCCGGGCAGCGCCAGCGCTCCCCACCCGCCCCTTGGCTGCCCACCCAAAGGCAGGAATTGATGTCCTGCAGCAGAGAGCGACCATCCCATACTCCATCTGAAATGTGGGGCTTGTTTTTTCTTTACCGTGTGTGAAGAAGTTAGTTTTATTACCTGTTGTATTTGTGGCACTGTTCTCGTACTCGTTTTTATGATTTTCCTCTATACTCTAAGTTAATAAGTAACTGGTGATGTCATCTGCTCTGGTTTCAGCTCAATAAAAACCTGGTAATCTTTATTCAGGAGGAAGGCTTCAAGAGACTTGGAACTGTTGCTTGAATGAGACAGAGCTAGGATAGCTTGATCCTACAGAGGGCTACTTTGGGTGTCAATTG
This sequence comes from Sakesphorus luctuosus, assembly GCA_013396695.1. Classification (NCBI taxonomy): domain Eukaryota; kingdom Metazoa; phylum Chordata; class Aves; order Passeriformes; family Thamnophilidae; genus Sakesphorus; species Sakesphorus luctuosus. The sequence goes on from VWZD01009180.1 coordinate 1,684,264, forward strand.
GGAATTAGAGTTAGGTTTTATTTCTCCTAATTTTGTAAGAAAGTGTTTTGCATATGTGCAACATAGCAATGGGGAGGTTCTAAGCAGGGCTCTCCATTCCACTTTTCTCTCTCTGATGGGGGAAAAGAGACAATGGGCCATGGTAAAGATTATGTGTCTAGATCCAGCTTTGTAGCTTTATCCTTGCTGGCTCAACCTCTGACTAGTAAATAATTTATAGACTTCAGTGCTGTGAGAATTAATATCTTCTCTTATTCTCCTTGCTATCAAGTCTTCTACGTGGTGTAAAAGAGATAGCAATGTTCTCTTGTACAACTTTTTTTTTTTCTTGGGATCTTTGTTTGTTTGCCTACAATTGACTTTCATTACTAATTCTGTAGTAATGCTGATGGATAATGATTAACAGACAGTACTGGTTACCTAGGGCTGATTTACACTAGGATATTTTTCTCTGTGTAGATAGGCACTAAAAGACTTCAATGTTTTTTTTGAGTGAAAGTAAGTTTTGCAAAACTCCTCCTTGCACATTTTGTGCTCCTCAGCCCAGCAAATTGCTGATGTACTCTGATGTGGTCTGCAGGCTTAAAGGAATGCTGAGAGTGTTTTTCAATGGTCTGCCATTTTTCATAAAGAAATGGAAGATTCAGAAAGAGGCGCTGAGGAGACAGGAGACTGTATTTGAAAGTGAGCTACACAAGCAGGACTTGGCAAATGGGAAGAAATCTGGCACATCCAAAGCAGAGCTAGACTTGAGGAAGATGCCTCATCTGGAAGAGAGACGATTAGTATGCAGTTCCTCTTGGCAGGCAACCCCCCTGGTAGCGGAATGTTGCAGCCGTATTTTACGCCAGTGTTACCCCCAGGTCAGAAAGAGCAGAGTGTGGTAGCCTTTAAGAAGCACAGGGCAGCGCTAAGAGCAGTCAGGATTGGAAGTCCTGGGACAGACTGACTTCTTTCATGTGAAATAAAGACAAAGGAATGACACACAAGACAATGTCTTCTGAAAGAAAGACCAAGTGTCTTTTTTTTTTTTTCCAAGACCACAGCGGCCAAAACTTTTCTACAAAAAATAGCGTAGAATCATGGAATCGATTGGGTTGGGAAAGACCTCTGAGAGCATCAAGTCCAACCCTTGGTCCAACTCCAGTCCCTTTACCAGATCATGGCACTCAGTGCCACGGCCAATCTCAGTTTAAAACCTCCAGGGATGGGGAATCCACCACCTCGCTGGGCAGCCCATTCCAATGCCTGATTACTCTCTCTGGAAAGAATTTTTTTCTGATCTCCAACTTCAATTTCCCCTGGCAGAGCTTGAGCCTGTGCCCTCTTGTCCTATTGCTGAGTGCCTGGGAGAAGAGACCAACCCCCACCTGGCTAGAACTTCCCTTCATATTTTAGGGTGAACCAAAAAATAAAATCCTGAAGAAGTAGCAAAATATAGAGATGAATTTTTAATCTCTTGCTTGTTGCTGGTACTAATAGTGCTGCAGTCATATTCAGCAGCCCTGGTTAGTACCGGGTGCTGTGACAGTCCCGAGGACTTCCCTGCTGTGGCATATGCACCTTAGGACTTAAACAGTGGGGCCAGTTCTGTGCATGCTGTGCCTCACCTAAAAAAAAAAATAAAAATCCACTGTGCCGGCTCGAAGGGCACACCCACGTGGTGAGAGCCCTTCCCAAATCTTTCGCGAAGTTTGGCTGTACATACATACATAATAGTTCCCTATTTCTACATATCTTGGATTAGTGGACAGAATTGATCATCGCTCTTCTGTAGATGTAAAAGCTGGAAGGTGATGCCTTTTAAGCACATTTGCGCAGTTATGGTGGGGCAGAGACAGCTTAAAAGATCAATAACTAAAATAATCAGATATGTTCTGTTTCTACAGTAAAACTATAGGCTGCATTTTGATCATTATTTAATTTGCTGTATTTTATGCATTTGAAGTGTCAGTCACAGGGTTCAGGAAGGCAAAAACTGCATTTATGAGGCTTGCACATTTAAACATCTTTTTATCTGGAAAGAAGAAAAGTATAGGATGACAAAACAGAAAGAAAGTGGTGTCATCTCACTGAATTTTTTTACATGTTACCAAATAAACCCCCATTTAATTTAATTATGCCATATTTTGAATAAATGAGGCAATTGTCAGAGACGAGAAATCTCTTAATGTCCAAATTTACTGAGAATTTTTGAGATGTTCCCATATATAAGGATTCTGTGTGGCAGCAAAGTTGCCACAAACATTTTAATTTTGAAATAACTGAAAGCCTATACCGGAATGAACATATTTCTCAATTCTGTGGCTTTTGAGAGCACAGCTAAGAGAAAGGCAATTTGAAAGAAAATGTTGCTTTGCTGAAATTCACAGCTTAGAGCATTGGCCACTGAAATAAGGAAAACCTGAATTCACTCCTGAGTGAGTTCTTATAAATGGTGGAACTGATGTGGATCTGGTACACTGTTTCAAGTACGTATCTGTGCTGGTTTAGAGGTAAACCAGCAGGAGAAATGAGCTCAGCACGAGAGAGATTATAAGTCGGAGCTACAATTTAATAATAATAATACTGTAAATACACTGACACAAAGCGAAATTGCTTTCAGCTCCCAAAACCCAGCAGTATAACCCAGGGCCCTGGGGTACAAACCCAAAGGGATTTGTTAGCCCTTGTGCTGAGACCCGCGTGGTTCCCCCAAGTCCAAAGCAAAAGGAAGTGAAAAACCTGTTGGTGCAGGTGATGGCTGTGGTCTGGTCGAGAGTGGTGGTCTCCTCCTGTCGAGGTCCTGCTGCTCTTCTGGGTCCGACAAAAGGTTCTCTAGGTCTTCTTACCCATCCCTTATGTACCCTCAGGGAGCACACAGTCCCTCCCCCAGGGCGGGGACTCACACAATGGGTGATTAACTCTGTGAGTCATGGGCTATTTTTGAAGTGTTGATGGCTCATTATCAGCGACACCTCCTCAGGCTGGGAGTGGAGGTGCTAACGACTCCCTGGGAAGCTGCTGCAAATGGGCCATTGACCTTGGGAATGAATAGAGGGGGTAGAATACATAGCTTTGATCACCCCCACGCAGTGACAACTGGTCCCACCTGCTGAACTAGGACAGTATCTTGATTTACTGAGTCTGAGGCAAAATTATACTGCCCTGGTGTTGGCAGAAAAAAGTCTGATTGCTAACTTGTTTTTCCCCACTAGATTTGTCACACCAGTTCTACTTGCCACTATCTCAGTTTTCAGTATCAAAAGCCTTAATTCTTTGTGATATCTGTCTCAAACCCCCCACATACATATACAGGAAAGGAAAAATCAACACTCAGAGAAATGCATGTTTTCATCATGGTGAACCTTCATGTAAGTTTTCTGAATTGGGTGACTCATGAAACCCACAGCCTGCAGCCAAAGTGGGTATGTTACCCCCTTGACTCTCCTTTGAGTCTTTAAATTCAAAGTTTGTTTTGGCACAGTGCTTGAACACCATTACAATAATATGCACGATGGACATTGCAATAGATTCCTTTAACTAGAACCCAGATATTGATGTAGGCGGAAATGTTCATACCCTCTTTCAGCCTAAAGCATTTTCCAGAAAGGAATTAATTTATAATGAAAACTATGATAGTCTTAATTTTTAGAAGATAAATGATTGCTAATTAGCTACAATAATTTGAAATTTTATAGCTCTTTTCTCTGTGGATATCAAAACATTTCGCTAAGATGGGTAAGTATTATTATTTCATTTTTCACAGGAGATAACTAAGACAGCCAGAGGTGAAATGGCTGATACAAATTGTACACATCATTACTGGATTTGGAATTAGAATTCAGGTCTCTGAACACTCTGCTATATTTTTATGCAAATAGTCTATAACTAGTTCTTCAACTTCAGTGATAACAGTTATGTTACCCCGTTAAAAACTCATGAATTTCATTTGAATATGTTGAGATATATTGCAATAGTTTTCTTTCTGTTTGTTTTCTAAATGTAAAACTTTCTGAGTGTCTCTCTTCAAGTTTTTGCAGCACTGCTGAGGGATGAAAGCTCATTTGTAATTTTTAAGTGAAATTGGGCAGGCAAGTCAGGCTCTGGCAGAGACTCAGAACCTTTGGATGAAGACTGGATATCTAATGACAAGAATGACATTCCTAGAATATTTCTTTGTCCTCATTGACCTTCTATTGGATGTCATTATGTTTGGCCACTTTACCTTTCCTGAAATATCTGAAAAGTCTGGAATTCCACCAGATATCTTTTCCTAAATAGATTCTGAACCAAAGGCAGAAACAGGAAATATTTAGGAATTTTCCTTGCTATCAAAATCATGCTTACAAATAGAGAGAGATTTTCTTGCATCCTGCCTATATTTCTTATTCTGAATGTTTAGGTTTCTTTACATTCAGTTTCTGAATTTTATGATTTCTGGTAGTTTTTTTATAACTGTAATACCTGCACAAAAGTACTCCAATGTTAATTTTAAGGTGTTTTATTTGGAAATGGAGAACACCTTTGCAATCAGGAGGCAGAACAAAATTAGAATAAGAACAATGCTTATGCTTTTTTTACTTCTTTATAAGACTTTTATAAAAATGGTCAATGTTTTGGGTTTTCATATGAAAAACTTGGACATTTTCCACTCCAGAGGACAATAGTAACGAGTCAAATTGTACCACACTGAAAATTATATTCTAAGAGATGAAAAATCGCAGAGGGGTTGGGGGGGTGTTATTGAGTTGTTAATTTTTTAAAAAATTCTGTTAACGTTTTAAATCCATTTTCCATTATTATAGAATGTTTTCAAGAAAAGTCCTTCTCCCCCCCCTTAAAATTTGTCTCTCTTGCTTTTTCATTCAAGATATTAGATGATCCCAGAATGTCTATCCTCTGATAGTTTAGGGAAGTCCAGCAGAAGGTTGAAGGAACCTTGTTGTCTCAAAAACAGATGTCCCCCCACCCAGTATATTAAAGAGAAGCCCAAAGCATTTCAATCAGTTGTCAGTCTCCCTCGTTACACAGTATTTAGATGGAAGTCCTTCCATAGCACTGAATGCAAAACCTGCAGTCCTAAAACCTGAACCAATTAATTCACTCTACAGAGTAGGACATGTCTTTGGGTTATCCATGTTTTTGTCCGGGCAGAATGCAAATATTATCTTTGGGAGTGAAAAAGCATTTGACAGGAAATGACAATGGCCTAAATGGCAGATGAATGCAAAAATACTAAAGGTTGCTCCTCACCACCACCAGGTAGAGAGGACATGTCATCTTTTCCAGGGGAAGAGGAGGGAGATAATGAGGAACCAACAGAAGATGAACAGGAAGATCCTAGTGGTGTTTGTGAGTATTTCTGCCCATTATAGAGTGATTTCAATACCGAACCTACAGTAGCTTCTGTCTTCTCCCACCACTAACACCTTCCTTATAACTAAGTGTTCACCTCCAGTTGCTGCTCTTGGTGTTGCCAAATTTTATTTTGACTTTGATCAAAGTGAAGTTCTGGGCTAATCACTGTGCCTGCAGTTCCTGCTGTCCCTCAGCTCACAGAGTCCCCCCCCTTCAAGTTTTTGCTGCTTAGACCTGTCTCTTTAGCTAATCCTGCAATCAGTTTGTTAACTCCACCCAACTGTTTCAGTCAGAGGCCTGTGGGGTTTTTTTTAACATCTTTTTCATCTTGAAATGCTTGCCCAGTGTGTATTTCAGGTGTCCTTCTTGTCATCTAATACACTAGATCTAGGTAGCATGGATAACAAAATCCACTTTGGAAGAATTTTTTGGTGTATTGCTAGATCACTTTTGGCATTTGTCTAATCTTCCTATTATACCTTTTTTCCTGTTACAAGATGTGATTTTTTAACTTCCCCTGAGTTTTAAATTACTGTTTTTTGGAAGCCAGGTTCTCCCTACACTTAATGCTAAACAGCAGGAAGACCATTTTTGGACAGAAGGGATCTTAATACTACCACAGAACTATATTTATTTAACATGGCATGTATAAACAAATTAGTCAAAGGAATTCATACCTAAAACAGTTATCCCAATTATACTTTGCAGAAGAAATCAAAAAGAAAAGGATTCCAAAGGAATCACCAACTGCAGAGATGCAGGAGGAAGTGGAGCAAGTGGAATCAGATGCTGAAAACATTTCTGAGAATTCCTGTCCACTGAGGAGATATTGGCATAAACTTAACACCCCCAGTACTTTCTAGTTTTCTTTTTTTTCACTATTACTATTATGAACAGCATCTCAGCCAGTGCCATCAAGTTACAGTGACTGAGCTTCTCTGCTCCGTTTCATTTGACTAAAATTTGCTATTTTCCATGGCTGGTCTCTGATTCCTTTAATTATTTTTCATGGAGCACCTAGGAGAGAAAAAGGTCAAGACAGCATAAAAACCTTACAAAATAGATAATGGGGAGTTGTTGTGAGATGTCCAGCTGGAAACTTCTCTCAACAAGTGCTTATGACCATTTGGAAGTCAAGCTGACAGCATCGTGCACTGCAATCCAGCAAAGAGCTCCTCTGACTCACACATTATCAGTGTGCTTTTTTGAGGACAGTGGTGTCTTCTGCTGGTCTGTTGTATGTAGCTTTACTAATTGTTTTGTATAACAACTTGCATTCAATAGCTACTGAAAAGAGATGCTTTACAATTTATTTGGTTTCTAAAGCTGAGGCCTAAACATTAAGCAAACCTCAACCGAGCTGCTTTGGTAGGTCTTTAAGCTTTAAAATCAATGTTTTTAAAACAGTCTTAGAATTTTACTTCTTTAAATTCTTCAGTTTTTAATATTTACAGTAAAGTTTTTAAAAGCCTAAGGGAGCACTTGTTAGAGACTGTTCCAGCACAAGTAGTTACTAAGACATGGCATCTCTGTTTTGGGCTATGAAGTATTTATTACTCTGTCAAAGGATGCAAAGGATGTGTAGCTCCTCCTCTTTTGAGGTTAGGTGCAAATATCAGCAAGGAACTTAAAATTTGTGGTGAATATAAATTTCCATTATGTTCTCACTTCTGAGATGCTGAAGGTGATTCAGAAGAGCGAGAGAAGAGTGAAACACCATTGGAAAAACAAAAAAAGCCTGAGAAGGTAAAAAGGAAACTCTCAGAAACCTTCTTCTATGATTATGAAGATATATGTTCACAACCATTTGTCACTGAAGGCTCTGAGATACCCATTGACATCCTTACCCTTAAGTATCCTTTCTGTTGAGCTTGTGCAAATTCAAAGCTAATGATATTTAATAAGTGTTCTTAAAACTGTGTTTGTCAAATTTATGTGGCATTAGTGGGATACCTTTATCTGAGACACAGGTAAGAATCCTGACCAGTTATGATTCTGGGTGAATTTAATCTTAAATGTTGTCTTGACCTCATAAACCTTTTCTGCAGGGGATAGTGCTTCCTATTGTAAGTTGGGATGAAGTTCAACAAGACCAAGTGCTGGGACCTGCACTTTGGCCACAACAACCCCATGCAGCGCTACAGGCTGGGCACAGAGTGGCTGGAGAGCAGCCAGGCAGAAAGGGACCTGGGGGTACTAATTGACAGGAGGCTGAACATGAGCCAACATTGTGCCCAGGTGGCCAAGAAGGCCAATGGGATCCTGTCCTGTATCAAAAATAGCATGGCCAGCAGGACGAGGGCAGTGATCCTTCCCCTGTACTCTGNATCAGAAAAAAATTCTTTCCAGAGAGAGTAATCAGGCATTGGAATGGGCTGCCCAGAGAGGTGGTGGATTCACCATCCCTGGAGATTTTTAAACGCAGATTGGATGTGGCACTGAGTGCCATGATCTGGTAAATGGACTAGAGTTGGACCAAGGGTTGGACTTGATGATCTTGGAGGTCTTTTCCAGCCCAATCGATTCTATGCTTCTATCCCTGTAGAACTGATCATGGACAAACCTATGGGACCAGGCAGAAGACTAGCATAAAAATATCCCCTGCAAACCTCTTCCTTTCTCTGTAGCCACACAAGAAGCTGAGAGTGGGGCGGAAGAGCTGTTGAGTAGCTCATAGTTCCTCATAGAACTACTAAGGGAGAAGTGAGGAAGAAACCAGGTAGATTTGTAGTCTGGTGCTCAGAAGATCTAAACTGGTAGAATGAATGAAGCGACACCCATCAATTAAAAGCTAAAATAAATCCTTTGCTAGGTATTAAGTAGGGTATTATATGTGACTTTCATATGTACTGGTGGTTTTTTCTGCAGACACAGTTCAGTTGTTGTTGAAGACTGGATTTTCCCTTCTCTACATCTGCCTGTAAACATTTAAGAAGTGAGCTTGAAAACTTCCTTGGTTTGATCTCTTGTTTGTAGAACAGTTTCTAGTAATCTGATGCACATCTCTTACATTTGTTTGCAAAGAGAATGTGGATAGAATGTGAATTCCTTGCAGCACCAAAGGATCTAGCAGAAGCAAGAGGTGTGGCCTATGGTGAAGAAGAAAGGATGGAATGTGAACTTCAGAAGGCCCTCACATGTGCCTTTCTCTCACTTATAGAGGCTTGATATATTTTATTTTCACTCTCTACTGAGGAAAACTGTGTCCTGCCATCGGGCTTTTAGACACTAGTTTCAGTATTCCCATTTCACTTTTGGTTTAAGCATTTTTATCCCCTTAGTAAACTTTTCTAGAAAGCCAGTGTCTAATCTTTTCCTTATTGAAGTGTTCCCAGATATTCTTTTGGATATGACTGCACCAGACCCGTAAACCTGTTGATGATGGATAACCAAAACCTTCTGTATATAGCAGGCAACCAGGTGGTGATCCAGGAGCTGAAAACTAAATGCCAGAGATATATCCGGAGCACCACTGGTGGTGGAATTGGATTTATCACAGTATGGGTCTTGTTTCTTGATTTAGAGTGCTAGTCACTTTCTAGGCAAAAAATGTTCACTTGGTTGCCAGATACAGGAGATTTCTACAGCTGCACATGCATAAACATAAGAAAGTAGGGTATTGATTAGAGGAATGTGTGCACCATGCAGCGTGGGCCATCATCCCATCAGTATAATTGGCAGAGGATGAGTATTAGCACACCTCAGTCCCAGGTTCAGGTACCTGAAAGGACTGACAGGTGCCAGCTGGGATTAATTTTAATTAATAACATTAAATTAATTTAATTTTAATTAGTGTAAATTCTTATTTAAATCTTTTGGCTCGTAGGAACTCTGAGGGGTTTTTTAACACTTCATCTGTTCTAGTCACAGCTGATACTAGTATAGAGTTTTACTTGCACTTGAAGTTTGAAAAATCAAGTTCCTACAAAAATGAAGACAAAAAGTGTCTGGTTTCACTCCAGTAAACTTATCAAGAGCTTGGACTCTCAAGGCCTATCTCTGAATTTGAAGCACCTTACCCTGTCAAAGCTCTGCCATTTCTCAGTTTTATTTCACACGAGCAAGGCTCTCAGACTACCAGCCTCAGACTGTTCTGCTTCATTGTAAGCAGCCTATTCTGGCGAGTAAGTGCACATGTTTACATCTTCAGAATAGGGTCATTCAGGATGGCCTTTCTGCAGCTGTCTGCTGAAGTAGATGGCTGCAGAAATAGATGGCTGCTGACAGAAATGCTGCTATGGAAAGATTATCTGGTGGGTTGAATGAGGTAGGAATGGCGAAAGAATGCATCATAAACCAAGTTATTTCACAATTTGTCATGGTTCCAAATTATGTGCAGTGTACCATTTTGTGTGCATTGTTTTTTCATTCTGATATCGAGCAATAGATTGACAGTTCAGAATCAATGCACAGAAAAGTGCAAGCTAGTATTAATGGCAATATGTTTTGACTAATGAGTGAGTAAATACACTAACTCAATAACTAGCAGGATGGAGACAGAGGTGTCATTACAGCATGCAACAGGAATTTTGCTTTTTCAAGGCACACCCTTCTAAGCAGTACTTTGCGGTAGGAGAAAAAGGAAAGAAGCCAAACCTTATCATCTACAAATATCCTTCACTGAGGCCCTACAGAATACTGCAAGGTAGTGTAAAAAGTTCTGTTTTCATTTTACACAGATGGGCTAGTGTTTATAGATCCCAGCAGATGGAGTAGTGGGTCACCTTAAGCTTAGAAGGAAATACAACCAAAAGGTCCTTCACAGCAAAACTAGGAAGCACTGGTGCATAGGAGGAAACTTTTATTTGGTAGAGAGCGCCAACCAAGAGCTATTACCTATTAAAAAAAATTGCACTGAATGTTGAGCTCCTTCTGAGTAGATTTTCATATTGTTTCTACCTCTTTCCTGTGCATGTATATTGGGGTTGTATGTTTCTTCAGGTGGAACAGAGAAAGCCTATGTTTTCGGTGATTTCAACCGTGCCGGCACTTTGTTGGCCACTGTTGGGAGCAGCCCTGACTTCATGCTGACTATCTGGGACTGGAAACAAGAAGAGATTGTGTTGAGGTCAAAAGCTTTTGCACAGGATGTTTACAAGGTCATGTTTTCTGCTGAGAATGAAGAGCATCTAACTACATCTGGATCAGGGCACATCAGGTAGGTTCACTGATTAGGATTAATATGTATCACCTCTGAAGTCACAATAGATAGCAGGTGACTAACAGGAATGTGTCATTGGCAAACAAGAATAATGAGTAATGCTATTTTATCGGGCCATTACAATTACAAAAATGGGGAAGTTCAAGTCCTTCAGGCAGTCAAACAAGCCTTTTAACACTTTCACTGTCCAAAAAGGATGATGCTTGATTTTAAGTATCAGTACCACTGGCTCCATTCTTGTAATTTCAACAAGCACTGGGGAGAAGTAATAAAAGATATTTATATATACATATGTCCTAGCTGGTAACATAGCATATGTGCCTTCTCTGCCTCCTGGGCTTTCTACCTTTGATTTCTGGAACTCTTCTGCTGTTTGGGCAGCCATTAGAGCTGGTTGCAAAGTCATGGATCAGAAACCCTCTGATCCCACCAAAAACCTAAAAGGAAGCCTAACAAAAGATATGTTTCCCTTCTCTGCTAAGTTCATGGATCCTTTTGTAATAAAAAAATAAACAAGAACTTTAAGCTCTAATTTTGTGTTCTGTATTTATCCAGTAGTTTATGTTAACACAGCAGAGAATTGACAGGCCTGGGATTCTATTGCAGTAAAAATTTTACCTTTAAAATTATAATGCATCTGAAGTTTTTTTGAATTGTAACAGAGAAATCAGATCAAAATCTGAGATTTACTTTATAGTTTAGTTGCAAGGTGGGTCTGAAATAGCAAATGACTTATTTAGACCCAGAATAAATTTGGCTTAGACTGCATTATTTATGGAAATCTGATAGAACAAACTCTCTTGTAAACTTTCTTTTGAACTAAAATACTATGAATAAACTCTGATATAGCTTTTATAACACAATAAATGTGATCTTTCACCCAAATGTGGTCTCAGATTTCAATTTGCAACAGCTGTCTTAAATGTAATGTCTTCTGCACACACAGTGAACCATCCCTAATTACAGCAGATGTTAATCTTTCTATAATGCAGTAATTTGAAAAAGAACTATTAAGATCTAGGGTAAAACCTTTGACTCACTGAGATTTTATAGTACAGTTCAAGTCCACGAGAGCACTTGGATGACATTCAGTAAAGCCCTGTAAATCCAAGTCCTTGGATTTACAAAGCTGAACATCATATAGTGGAGACAACAAGAATAAAATAGACTGACTACATGTATGGGTTGTAGCTGGAAAGATGTAGCAATTGATTTTACCCTTCTTAATTTTAAATAGTAATTTAATCTTCATTCTGCCTTTCCAAATTCTTTTCCTAGTTTTTTCATAGAGAAATTTTTTCTATGGTTACAAAGCTTTATTTCATTTTCAATAGAAAAAAAACCCAAATTCTCCTGTGAAAAATAGTAATAAATGAACAGCCCTGCTAAGAGTATTGCAATGTCTAAGAGGGACTGAAGAGTGTATAAGAAATCTTGTATTGAAGAAGGATGTTTTTATTATGCTCAGGTTCTGGAAGATGGCTCTCACATTAACTGGTCTCAAGTTGCAAGGAGCCTTGGGCAGGTTTGGAAGAACAGCAGTGTCTGACATTTTAGGTTTTGTGGAGCTCCCTGATGGGAAGGTAAGTAAGAAAAAATTACAAAAAGATTTTATGTTCCCTCTTAGGTTTTGATATAAAGTTTACAATGTAATTTGGAGAGTTACTATTTACTTCAAAGTGATTTGAGTTAGACCCTCGATGATAATGTAATATTAGGCCCTTGTTCTGATCATGTAATACTGACATTAATTTACCAAAAATCTGGCTTGCTCTGTAATAATTGAAAAATATGGTTAGTATTGTAATTCAAAGACAAAATATCTCTGTTGGCTTAGAGCTGAGGGTCTTCTAATTGGGTAGTGAAAATATTAGTTTACAGAAATACAAAGACTGATAGTCCTAGTCTTTAATCATTTCAGTGCATGCAAACTATGTCACATTGCTAAGAAGTTGAATCTTCTCACCCCTGACATCTTCTCTTGTGAATATCTGTACTTGCTGTTGATTTAATGCTTTCATGGAAAGAAGACACAAATGTTAACCGGGTTCTTGCCAGTATTTCTGCATGATTAAGTGCAGGTGCTTGTGTGCTTGTCTTCCTTTGCATTGCAGGTTGTCTCAGGAACCAAGTGGGGCAACTTGCTGCTTTGGGAGGGAGGGCTCATTAAAGTAGAGCTCTGTCGACCTGAACACAAGCCCTGTCATGATGGCCCTGTCAGCCAGTTAGTCCTTGAGGAAGGAGAACTTATCACTGTTGGAAAAGATGGCTTCATTCGGGTGAGTTTTCCTTCTGCTCTGTCTTTAGGTGCGCAAATACATGGACAGCAGGTAAATGTTACATATTTCCTTTGCCAGGTTTTTGGAGGAAATTTTGAAGTGCCTTTTCTGAAAGCGAATTTTTAGAACAAACAAAATAGGAGCACATCTCCACAGTGTCTGTGTTTGAATTGGATGGCATTCACACAGTGCTCCTTGTTTAATAGCAATAAATAAATCACCTTTTACTTTAGTAAATCAGAATAATTTTCAGTGGTTCTCTAACAGCTTTGTTCTTGCCTGCATCCTAACATTTTTTTAATGTGTAGTTTTTGTTAACTTTTATAATTTCCAGGCTTCTTAATACATGTGTTATTTTAAAAAGAAATAAATAATGAACTACAAGAATATTTGAAATTAATTTTCTGAGTATTTGAAAACTCAGGTTATTAATGTTAAAATTACAGAGAAATTAACTAGAATCTCAGAGATGTACATACTGAAATAGGGGAATGATGAAAAGAAAAAGCATCCTGAAGTTAACAAGTAATTCTGTAAATTAAGGTAAAAATGTTTTTCTTATCCATAACACCCGTTTCTGATTTTATCTGTCAGTTACCAAAAATTTTCCAGTCTTGTTTGCCTGCTGTTTAAGGGAAGACATGGTGTGTCTTCTGCTGGTGTGTGAAATGACCCGGTTAATCAGTGGGAAACTGGCTGTAATAGACAGTGGAGGCTTTCAAACAGCCTGGAGTTTTTGTGGTTGTTGCTGTTGTGTTTTATAAATTGGTACTATCCCTTTAGGAAAATTCACTTGATTAGAAATGTGCTAACTGATGTCTTGTCCTTATCCCACAGAGCACAACATGGATGTTTCCCATTTTGTGCTGCCTCAGCAATGCCAAGAGCCCAGAGATATCTTTCTCTCTCTGTAGTCCTGAAGCTGCCATGTATAGCTCTGCTAGTGCCAGGAATGAATTTAAGCTACTGTCACTGTTCTAGGTTACATTCAAAGCAGTGATTTTGCTTTCTTATAATTTTGAATTTCCATTTTAATTTTGGCCTTATAAAGTAACCTTTTTTTTTATTTTAAATGCTTCCAATTCCATGAAGGTGTGGAACTTTGAGATAATAGATGATGCTGATTCTGTGGATGAGACGGGGTTACTGGAGGTGGAGCCTATGAATGAACTTTGTGTTGGCAAGAATGTCAGCCTGAATTTCATGTCAAAAGTTCATGACCGGGAACAAACTGTTTGGTATGCTCAGGTAACATACATTCAAGTACAAACATCTCTGTAGAGAAACACAGAACGAGAGAGATGATCATAGAATCATAGAATCATTTGAGTTGGAAAACACCTCTGAGATCATCAAGTCCAACCCTTGGTCCAACTCCAGTCTGTTTACCAGATCATGGCACTCAGTGCCACGGCCAATCTCAGTTTAAAAACCTTCAGGGATGGGGAATCCACCCCCTCTCTGGGCAGCCCATTCCAATGCCTGATTACTCTCTTTGTAAATAATTTTTTTCTGATCTCCAACTTCAATTTCCCCTGGCAGAGCTTGAGCCCGTGCCCTCTTGTCCTATTGCTGAGTGCCTGGGAGAAGAGACCAACCCCCACCTGGCTACAACTTCCCTTCAGGTAGTTCTAGACGGTGCTGAGGTCACCTCTGAGCCTCCTCTTCTCCAGGCTAAACAACCCCAGCTCCCTCAGCCTCTCCCCATAGGACTTGTGCTCCAGTCCCTTCACCAGCCTTGTTGCTCTTCTCTGGCCCTGCTCCAGCACCTCAATATCTTTCCTGAACTGAGGGGCCCAGAACTGATGTTAAGTAACAGAAGGAGTCCATTATAAATCAGGGCATTTCTTTTTGGTAGAGTTCAGTCTTCTTCTGATATATAGAAAATCTGTCTATCTATCTACAGCTTTACAATCTTCTTATTTCAAACACTGAAACAGGCATCCTAGAGAGGTGGTTTATGTTCCAAACCTGTCAGTGTTTAAGAGGCATTGAAGAGGACAATACTCTTAATAATATGCTTTAACTTTGGGTCAGTCCTGGAGTGATTAGGCAGTGGGACCAGATGATCCTGGTATGTCCCTTTCAACTGAATTATGCTATGTTATGCTATGCTGTATTTTTAGGTTATAGTAACATGTGAGACTCTGGCTCTCAGAGCCAGAACTGTGTAAGAATTGGAGAATGTCAAAAGATATTGTCCAAGTTCTATTACCCTGAACTGATGGATGGGATGCACAGGACCAGCATCATCACATTTAGTCATTTCTGCTTCACAATGATAATCATTAAGGAATTTTTAAGGAGTCACTGTGTGCAGGTTTTTTTCCAAATTGACTGAAAATTTTCAACTTACATGTTTTGTTTTTCCTTCTTTAGGATACAAATGGGGCGATCTGGAAGCTGGATTTGACTTTTTCAAATATGGTAAGCTTGTTTTTTCTTCTGATTTTTTCCGTTCCTTTGTAATAGGAACCATATCCTATTGCATCCTTTAACTATACTGGTTGCATCTGCAATAAAACTTGTGTTTTATGAAGTTGCACAGTTGAAAATTTTGGTGTTGAAACATATATTTTTTTTTTGCCTACTGGTAACTAGTGTTATTGCTGGGGATGTTTTTAATGGAGAAATAGATGCCACAGGTAAAAAAAAGGGGGTACTTATTTTTGCTCCCAAATATTAAAGTAAATGGGAACAATCCATGAAGGGAATAAAATTCTGTTGTGGAAAGTAAAATATGTTCTAAGAATTTTATGGTAAATAAAAGATGTACAAAGTGTGCTATGAAAGCTGATGTAAAAAATGTACAGTACAACCTAGAATTCCTTGGATGATGAAATGATTTCCCAGGCAGCATAAGCCCAAACTTGAGAGTATTTTCTTTGCCTTCAGAGCAACGGCTCATTGTTTAAAACAGTTCCAAGCCTGAAATCACCTAAAGAAAGGCATTACCCTTTGTATTCACAGAGAAAATGATGGATTTTTAAAAGAACAAAACGTTCCTATTCTAATTTTGCTCACGATCTTCTTAGGAACATTTAAATAAAATAAAGAGAATGGCATGTAGATATCTCATGCTTCCCAGATTTTGTTCACAGAAACAGCATCTGTCTAGATTTGTCAGGTTTTCTGAAAATAACTGGTAATGCATTGTAAGTGCAGCTGTAGAAGGTAGCAGAATTTCTACTCTGTTTTGCACTGCAGACCCATGATCCAGAGTGCCTGTGTACCTTTCACTCGGGGACGATTGAGGCCATCAGTGTCTCTCCCATTACATACCTTATGGCGACCACAGCTCTTGACCGTAAGTGCACTATTTCTTTCCTCTCATACCACTGTTGTTGCTGGTTTTGAAGAGCAATGATGCTTGGTTTGGAACTATTCTCTTTGATACTGAAGTTGTGTATTTGCTCTTGCAAAGTCACTTTACTCCGGACTGTGAATCCCAAGGTCGTGAGTTTGAGTCTCAGTGGGGACCGTCCCCTGGCAGTTCAATGCCTCCCTGCCATCCCATCCCGTCAGATCTCGGATGCTCAGCAGGGTCAGCCCTGGTTAGTACCGGGTGCTGTGACAGTCCTGAGGACTTCCCTGTCACTGTCCAAGCTTGCTTGGCTGTGGCAAATGGACCTTAGGACTTAAACGGTGGGGCCAGTTCTGCGCGTGCTGTGCCTCACCTAAAAAATCCACTGCACAGGCTGGAAGGGCACACCCACGTGGGGAGAGCCCTGCCCAAATCTTTGTTCGTGAAGTCTGGCCATGCATACATATTCCTGGGCTCAGTTCTTTGATAGTTAAAGCAAATAAATCATTAATGTTTTTAAACAATTAATTAAGACTCCTTCATCTTAAAAACCTGGGATTTTAGAAACAGAAGTTATTAACAGGAAACACTGTAAATTCTGTTTGTTCTGAAGGAACAGCTGAAAAGATGACACATCTGGTTTGAATAACAGCGCTTGTATTTGAGGCTCTGGATTGAGAATTGTTGGGATTTTTGTTTTGTAAAGAATTACATACACCTGTAACATTGTGTGAGATATTGTGAATATTAACATTTGTGTCTTTCTTTGAAAATGCAGTAGCTATTATGCTCTCAACAACAGATAACATGTAATCATAGACATATTTATTTAACTTGTATAAATATTGCCATTTAGGCCTCTCACTATTAGTGTTATCGTGCTTTGAAAGAAGAACAAGTGGCCAGAACATTAACAATGTCATCAATGTCATTTACACTGCTGAGAAAATGCTGCAAGGTCTTTTAACTCAATTTTTGTCAGTAGTATCTTGTAATTTGTCTGTGTTATACAATGCCCATATTCTTCTAGCCGGAAGACAAACTCCTACCAGTTGAGCAAATGACACTTTGGATATATGCCAGCTGGAATGGAATTTGATGCAAACCAATATGTGTGCGTATGAATCTGTTAATTTTACCTCTGGTGAAATTGGATTTTCTGTGGACAATCTCCCATTTTTCATTCATTTAAATATTTTCCTCCCTTTAAATGTTTTTCTCCCTAGGCAATCCCAAGTAGTAGCGTTTCTTATTTTCTCGTGTTGTCAATACAGATTTGCCTTACAGTATGGCACAGTCCTGTGCTTACTGGAAAATTACATGTGGATGGTCAGCATGGAACTTCTTATTACAACCCTCTGCCTTGATGACTCTTGGTTCTATGTAAGTTAAAGAGTGAAGAAAGTGTATATTTCTTCATGAACACCATGCAAGCTGTGCTTCTCTGTAACCACCAGTCATGTCTTTCCAGGCAGGCATTTTGTTACTTAAAACAGAAAAAATACATTCTATCCGAATTTTAATTCAAATAAATACAGTTCTCCATAAATCCTAACATGTAAGGGATATTGAAAGAAATAAATTCTTCCTATCTTATTTCCACACAGGGTCAGTGCGTATCTTTGATTTCAGCAGCAACATTGAACTGAGTGAAATTAAGTTTAAGCAAGGAGGAACAGCACTGGCTTGGGCACCATATGTTGTGAGTTTTGCTAGCATGTTCACAGAAATTCATAAGGTGGCCTATGAGCCTGCCAGCTCCAAGAAAGTTGCTCACCAAACAAGATATTAAAGAGGTCAATGTTAGGGCATGATGGAATTTACTGTAGTACTATGTATATATAATTTTGTGGAATAGTATGTATATATATAGTATGTGTACAGTTTGACTTTGCTATGGATTATCAGATATCCTGCTTTGTGCCTTTCTGAGATTTTAAAATCAGATCTCAATATTCAGTCTGGAAAGTAGTCTTAGTTTATAGACTAACAGCTTCTATTTAACCCACGCAGAGTAATTGTCAATTAACACGAGTTAGTCAACACATTTTGAAATGACAGCCCAGACAATCCACAAACATTTGGAGATAAACCATAAAAAAACTGTTGCCAGAACTGATCATTTGTGGAGTGTGGCGTCTATCACTTTTAGACATATTTGCTAATTTTAATTAAAATAGTGTCTAGTTATATTCTTGAGGAAATGTAGCAAGTCTGGTGGATTAATTAGAAGCAAATTTAGGAGGAAAGTACTTACTTGAATTTTCGAGGTGAGGGTTACACTGGGAGAGTGCTTTTATAATTACAATTTTGGCCATGCAGCCATTCAGGGATGCTGTTAGGTGATGACCTCTACTTTCCAGAGGTGAGATGTCTGCCACAGTAAATTGAACAGCATCATAAAACTGACTTAGTTCAGTTTTACAAAAGTTGTTACTAAACACAGTCTGAACAGAGGGTATGTAGTCTACCAAGTTGCATCTAAAATGCCATTAGATACCCCAGATTGAGGTGCTCAAATATATTTGAAAATCTATGCTATTAATCTAAGCAAATTTAATCCAGTATACTTTGGAGCATCTGTACACCATAATATCCTCATAGGCAAGCTAGCAACATACATGTTAGATAAGTGAACAGTGACATGGATTTAAAACTGCCTAAATGGCCAAGCCTCAGGGGGTGCTGATCAGTAGCAAAAAATGCAGTTAGAGGCAAGTCTTTAGTGGTGTTCCCAGGGGCCATTATGGGTGCCAGTGTTCTTCATTAATTGTCTGGACTCTGGAACAGAATGCACCCTCAGCAAGTTTGCAGATGATGCAAGTCTGAGAGGAGTGGCTGATACTCCAGAGGGTTGTGCTGCCATTTAGTGGGATCTGAGCAGGCTGGAGAATTGGACTGAGGAGAATCTCTGGAAATTCAACACGGGAAAATACACAATCCTGCACCTGAGTTGGAATAACCCCTGGCACCCATATTGCCTGGAGGCCCACCAGTTGCAAAGCAGTTCTACAGAGAAGGATCTTGGGATCCTGGGGAACACCGAGCTAA
The DNA here is from genome assembly GCA_013396695.1 of Sakesphorus luctuosus. Classification (NCBI taxonomy): domain Eukaryota; kingdom Metazoa; phylum Chordata; class Aves; order Passeriformes; family Thamnophilidae; genus Sakesphorus; species Sakesphorus luctuosus. The sequence continues at coordinate 1,703,399 of VWZD01009180.1, forward strand.
CCATGAGCCAGCAGTGCACTCAGAGAAGCCCAACAGCATCCTGGGTTGGTTTAGAGGAGGCATTACCATCTGGTTGAGGGAGGTGATCCTTCCCCTTCAGTCAGCACTGGGGAGGCCACATCTGGAGTGCTGTCTCCATAGTAGAGGAAAGGTACGGAATTAATAAAGGAGGTCAAATGCAGAGCCATAAATTTGAGGTCTGTGAGTGACTCCTCTCCATGCTATCATACACCTGCTTACTGCAGAGGCTTTTTAAGATAAGACATCATGTCCTGATCTCCCCAGATAATGGGAAGACAGTTACCTCCAGCTTCCTTCTGAACAATAACCTCTTTCATACATGACACTTTTGCCAGTTGCTCATAAAGCTTATCCATTTACCTCTTCACACAACAATTATTCTGATCTCATTTGTGGTGTACCTTAATATTGATCTGTGCCATGTCTGGAGCTGGCACAGGCTCATCTTGTAAATGACTTCAAGACACTATCATGTATGGCTAGTAACAGCTAAATCTGCAAGTCCAGCTAAAACACAGGCCTGTTTCTGCTAACCTTTCTCTCTCAGTTCAAGCATGTCTTCATTGTTAGCAGTTGTCTTACCTAGAGGACTTATGGTAAAGACTCCTCCTGCTTCCCATCTGGAGTAACTGTCCCTGTTGACACTTGTACTTTACATGGAGTCAGCCAGGCTTCAAAAATCATCCCTACATTTGACGCTCAATATTATATTCAGAGTATTATAATAATTCCTTTTTTGAGTTCCAACTCTTCTCCATAAGAAAGTACTGATACATCTTTATGTCAGTATGAATTACCTCTTCCTCAGATGTTACAACTACATCCTCATTAATATTTCCAGTCTCACAGACATGTTACCAGTGGGAAAAAACCAAAACACAATCCAACCCCAAAAATAACCCCCAATCCTTCCTTTATGGTAGCATATTAGAGAGGATAAACAACATTTCCAATGAATGAAATGTTCTCTGTGCTTCAGCAGCACTTCCATGTAAGATGAGTTACAGGTAAACACCAGAGCATGTGCCATACAGATGCTTCTAAGCTCTTGGATATACACTGATTTTTTTTCTTCATTTCACTCGAAGGTAAATGCTGAAGGAGGTCTAATTGCTGTGGGGTTTGAAGATGGCGTTGTCCGCATAATTGAAGTTTATGATCCCAAACAACTGCCAGATCGTGAAGGACATGCCAGTACAGAGAATGCAGAGATAAGTCTGAAACAGGCTTTCAAACCTCATGCTGCTGCAGTTACAGCCTTGGCATATGAACGAAATGGAGATGTGTTTGCCACAGGGGTATGTATCGTTTCTTCTGGTTATTTTCATTAAGCCACAAATGTAGAGATTATTTAAAGAGCTAATGTAAAGTTTGTTCACTTATAAATGCAGTTCTACTTCTGTTACTGCTGTTGATTGCCTGTTGCAGTTCTCTGCACTGCTGGGAGAAGGATCTGTTTGCACTCACACCTGTTTTTCTGAAGGAAAGCAACCGTGCAATTCACACAATTAATTTTGTGAATTACTGGGCTGTTTAGTCTGAATTCTGTAATCCCCTTTAAAGATGGATTTGGTTCATTTTGGAATTAGTCTAGTAGGATCTTGGAATTAGTAAATGAAAGTCTGTTCATAGACCATCTTGGCAGCACTCCAGCTGCCACCCAGCACTGCTTGGCCTTACCACAGGTTCAACCAGTAGGTTTGTCAGCGTGCCTGGTAGTCTTTGAAATGATTTCCAGTTCATGTGGTTGCTCTTTTTAAAAGTTGGTTCTTAGCCCTGATCAGTGCATTTGCAGTTACATGTTCCATGAGCTGAATTGCCATGCATTTCACTTAATGTAGGATTTAAGATGCCATGAATCGTGTTCTGCACCAGTTCTGTATTTTCTTGTTATCTGGGGAAATCAGTTTGTGGTGCCTTATCTGAAAAATCAGGTCTGAGCCTGAGCTTTAAAGGGGCACCTGGGGCAATGGTCAGAAATCACATGGCTGGGGATGCCAGAGGAGGTCCATGAGAGCAATTAAGGACTGTAGGTGCATTCATGGCCTTGGAGCAACATGGACACAATTTTTTTTCCTCCCAGTAGTCACCATGGAAATCCAATTCTAAGTACCAAGTTACTTGTAACAAAAAAAAGGAAGTATGTGCTTATATCATAAAGTGCTTACAGTCCTTTGAAATTTTGATTAGCTTTGATGCAGTTGTCATCTTTGTGTTTTGGATTTTTTTTTTCCCTCAGAGTAAAGACAGAACAGTTTTCTTTTTTGCTACTAAGGATGAATACAAGCCAATTGGATTTATTCGTGTCCCTGGGCCTGTGCAGGCACTACAGTGGTCTCCACCTTCTCATGTGAGTGATTTTCTTTCCTTTCCTACAGTGTTAAAATATAATTTTGAAAAGAACTTGCTACGCAAATAGATGAAGTTCCATATCTCTAGCTGAGTTCTCTACAAAAAGTACAGAAGATATTTTGCTACTTTGTTTTTCATGCTGCTTCAGTGTGAGACAGTTCTGTGTAGCTGTATCACATGTTCAGTCATTTTGGAAATATTTTGGACTTCGGATAACGCAAACCACAAAATTTTGCTATGCTTTTTGAGCTCCTGCCTTGAAGAAAGAATCTTGTTCCTTAGCTTTTGGAAGGTCTTAGTCTTCTTCGATAAAACAGGCTTTTGCAAAGCTTTTGGACCACATTAAGAAAGATTTTGGGTGCTTCTTGGAATTCACATTCTGTGTTTGGAGTGTGTAAGGACATATCCGAATAGATTCTTGCTAATGTTTAAAAAGTATTACAGGGTTAGGGTAACATCAACTTTTGTTTGGTCCAGTATCCTTATTTAAAGGAGAGGCTGTTAATTATATTTAGATGCTGACAAGATACATTATAGAGGTGCTCAATGGCAAAGTATTGATGTTATTGCTTGTTCATTGAACTTCTAAAGACTGTGCTGGCAAAAGAACTCTTGCTGGTATGAATTCTATCTTACTGCTGAAATGACAGTTGCATTTTGAGTCTTTTCTTGAAGACAAGGTACTCCTATTTACTAGAAAAGTACCCGCTGTATCTTGGATGTGTTAGATTCTGCCTGAGTAGTTTTGTCTACCAGTTCCAGGTCTCCATTGCTAGATTTGAATACTTGCTAAACATAGTACAAGCCTCTGAGTGTTAGACTACTTACTTTCACATTTTAAAAAAGCACCTTTGTGATTAAATACATTACATTTAATGAATGCATTTTTAAACTGAGATCTTACAGATACAAGAACCATATCAGTCCTAGTTAAGGTTTCCATAGCAACTCTAATATGCCCTTTTTGCACAGTTTTAGTAATGGGTCAGATAAAATAAACCTCTCTCTCTGTTCTCCACATTGAAACTAAATACAGACTTGTCTTTTAAAATCTCCAAACACTAAATAATTATTACTCTCACCTATTCTTCCTAACACTACATTTTAAAGAACTTGGCCGGTACCAGCAAAGAGCAAACAAACTCAAAGCTAAATAGCATTTGGCAAGACTCTGAGCCAAGTTTTGAAGTTATAAAGGATTTATTGGTATAGAAATATATGAAATTTCATACAATTATCAACCTAAAACCTCAACTCCTAGTTCTTGTGTCAGATCCATCTTTTAGTTTAAGCAAACTCCCAAAATATCATCACGCTTCTTGCAAGCTAATCAATGTCAGAATTATAGCTGGTCTGTCCGTGCCAAGGACTTCTTCAATTCCTCAGCTTTGCCTAGCACATGTAGCATAAAAGAGGCTCACTGATTTCTGATGTCCATTTAAAAGTGCCCATTTAAATAAGAGCACAGGTAAGAGTGGATGGAGTTTGGCTTTGTACCTGTGCATTTGCTGACTAACTTTTTTTCTAGTTGTCTCGATTTCATTTATACATCTGCTCTATATTTGTATTTTTTGTGCTTTTATACAGGAGAAGAGCATGCTGCTCATCCTTTGTGAGAATGGCTTTGCTGTCCAGGTTCCTGCCCCTCTCCCAGGGGAACAGGATACAGTGTCCACCTATGAAATAAAAAACCTGCCAACACAGTACTTCCATTTTTGTAGTATTAAATCCCGAATCAAGGTAAAAAACTCTCCTGTGGCAGACTTTCATGTTCTTTGTTGTGCCAGAGGGAAAAACTACCCAAAAAGTCTAGTCCCTGTGTTGCATCATAGGACTTTTGCTGAGCTTCTTGAAAGGGAAGGCCAGGTAGAATCCATTCGTGGCTGTGCTCCAGCATTTGAAATTATGAGTTGTTTTTTGTTTATTCAAATAGAACATACATCACACTGAAAGCATGATGTGCATTTTGATTATAATTAGATGATAGCATTAATGAAAGGGAAAGGTAGTATAGTGCCTTAGTTCTCAAAATATTTTAATGTTGGTAATTTTCACCAAAAGTATGTTTCTTGTGGTTGATATTAGCCCTACAGAAAATTCTTTTGAACAGTCATAAAACACCCATATAGTCATCCTGAGGCAAACATGAAACATTTCTTTTTTTTCCCCCCCAGCAATTAGATATTTCTGATTTTTTTAAATGTCATAATAACTTTAAAGGTGTGTGTTTTATTTCTGAACGACAACTATAATTTTGAAAGAATGTGTGGGGCCAAAGAGAAAAGGATTATGCCAGCTCCCAGCTATAGTTAATTTTTTGAAACTAAAAAGCAAGCTCAGGAGGAGAACTCCAGTGAGAAGGCTCTCAGTCCTATCTGTAGTCCACCACAATCCAAGACCCTCTCTGCTTCTGTTGTTAACCTGTGATTTTTCTGCCTTCCCTGTTAACTGGTCCTCTCTTCTGAGTGGTGTGTTATTGAATGTCAGGCACCGCTTCATGTCACGTTATAACTTGGAGGAAGTCAGCATTCAAGAGAAGGATTTCTTGGTGTTTTTTCACAGCAAGATCCACGGGAATGATCACAAAGCATATATATGAGAGGAAAGATTAAAAGAATGTGTGTGGAGTTTTGTTGGGGTTTTTTGCTTGTTTGGCTTTTTTGAGTGTTTTTTTTTTTTAGTCTAAAGAGAAGAATATTTTTGGAAGACACTATACATCTTAAAAAATGGAAAAGGTTTCTACAGAGAGAAAGAATATTAATAGTTCTATTTTTTCCTCAAGAAATATATCAGTAATTAATAAGTTACAACAAGGATGTTTTAGATAAGATGCAAGGAAAGATTTCTTGCAGTAAGGGTGGTGAAGCACTGAAATAGTTTTCATGGTCTGTAGAGTCCCCAGAACAGGAGATTTTAAAAAGGTAAATCAGACAAACATCAGCTGATAATATTTAAGGTTTTGCTGACTTGGCTTTTGGGAAAAATAATGTTCTTTTGAGATCCCTTCCAGACCTTTCATTAGGATTTGCTTTCTAGTATCTTCTTGGGAGGATCCTGTTTTAGTGCATGATACTTGTTTATGCTACAGTAGCTTTGAATGGAAAAGGAGTTTAAAAGGTTCAGTAACTCCACACATCTTCCCTTTATTGTTCAGAAGTAAAGTCCATTACAGCCTCTCTCTTTCTCTACATCAATGATGCACTAGAGTCCGAGAGTTTGAGTTTAGCTTTCCAGTGCTTTTCTGTCTCCTGGGCAGGCAGAGGACTGGACTTAGGAGTTCTGCAGGAGGAGTATGCAGAGTGGTGAATATTTGGAATAATATCTCTGAGGAATTGTTGAAGTCTGCTTCTCATACAAAATTATTTCTGCTTCAAAGGACCATGAGTTAAAATACTTTAGAGAAGGGAAATGAGGCATTCCACTCGACAGTCCCAGGAAGTCTGGTTGATCTCTGCTTAGTTGACAGAAAAGTAATTTCTCTAGATATTCTGTATGTATAATGCCAGGACCACCTTGGATTTCATTTATGAGACTTCTTCAGTCAGTGATGTGTGGAGGGCCTTGGTTTCATGTCTCTGTGTTTCTCTGCTTGTTGTAATAGCTGGAAGAGGAAATTGCACGGAGAGAGAAAAAAAGGAAGGAGAAGGAGAGAACAAGGCTTCAATGGGTAAAGGAGCAAAAGGAAATGGGGCTTGAGATAGACAAGCAACCTGAAGAGGAACCCGAAGAAGAGCCATTGCCACCTCTCTACATACCAGAAGAGCCCAGTCCCATCCTCTGTGGCTTTTATTCAGCATCAGGAAAATTTTGGCTTTCCTTGGTAAATCAGTTTTTACTTCATGTTGATGGTATTGCATGATGTGACAACCTTGCCTTCACAGATGAGTGCCTTAGAAAAAAATTGGTTTTTTGAAACCTGCCACCTCAAGGACATTGAATTCCCTTCATACATAATAGTTTCAGTGGTCTTTGTGAAGTAAAACAGCAGTGTCAGTCAAATTCAGATTTTTTTGATAATTTTCCAATAGGTATTTCTATTGGTGATGCCTGAACAGACACAAAGCTGTTCCCTTACAAGAAGAAGGTAGAATTGTAACATACTGGTAGAATGGCTTGTAATGGCAGTATTCATGACAGACTTTTGTCTTTGGATTAATAGGATCTTCAGGTGTTTGTAAGTAACTTTTTCTGACCTATCATAGAGCCTTAGGAAAGGAAGAATTATTCTGAAAATTTCATTTACCTGATCAGCTTCTTCGGTTTTCTTTTGTCACCTTTTCTTTATGGTCCTTCTCTTCTTCAGGGTGGGTATGATTCAGGGTTTCTCTATCACTGTGAATTCTCACATGATCAAGAAGAAGACCCTGAAAACAGAAAAGATGAAGCCTTCGAAGTGATTCCAATTGAGGACACCGACAACAATCCCATTCACCGGATCTGCTTTTGGTAAAACACCGTAATGTAACAGATAGCTCTGTGATAAAGCTTGATGAAATTGAACTTGGAAGGGAGGAGTGTCCCTTTTTAATTGTGGCTCAACTCTAGTGTGCAGGAACTCTGGTTTTCCTGGCACTGAGTTTCACTTAAAATTCCCAATAGACATAGCTGGGCCCTGTGTCTAAAAGAATAATTTAAAAACCCCTCCAAAGATGAAAAAGTCTGATTCATAATTAAGTACTGATTAGGACTCAAACACACTAGATTGTAGAACTCCAGGAGAACCATTGGAAGTCCCTGCAAATAATGATCCCCAGAACAGCAGTTGTTTTTCATAGTTAGTGAAGCGCTCTCAAGGAGAACATGAAGAGATCAGTCCATCCCTCTTGTGTGAAGAATATGTGCTTCTCAGGGCGTTCTGTGAACTATATGACTGAAAACGGTGGATTCTTTTCAGACTCACAGTATGACGTCCCTGTAAGACCAGGCATGTACTGCATCAAAGGAGGCAGGTTTAGTTCAGGCTTTAATCTACCACTGATTACATTCACCACCATCTGTCCTAAATGGGGAGCAGGGAGGAAAAACTGCTTTTCTAGCTTTTAACTTGTTTGCTATGCCACCCAACTCAGGGCTGAAACTAGTTCCATTATACCTGGCAAGTGTTGGAACATTTGTGAGCAGCCAGTTAGCTGAAAAAAATTTTGTAGTAGAATCACATATTTTAAATAGTCCAAATACTTTGCTCCCAGCTTCCAAACTTTGGAAAATTATTTTCGTTAAACTAGATTAGCTCTTTCCAAGTACCATATTTTGAGCTTGCTTGTTACCAGTTGCTTGCTATTACTGTTTCTTTTTGCTTATTTGACAGTGCCAGAAGACCTCTGATGTTTTTTGGGATGCAGGATGGCTCACTGCGTGTTTATCCTCTCCCTGGAAAAGAACTCTCAGTGAATGCCCTGAAGGGATACTGGTGCCTCAATGTACATGACAATGATTATGGCCACATCCAGGGTATCTGTTCTAGCTATGATGATAAGTTTTTGATTACCTGTGGTGGAGATGGAAACATTTTTACGTTTGACATTGAATCTCCAGAATACATTCTCAAAGTGCAAAAAGCCAAAATCCCCTCTCCAAGGGTAAGTTGCTACTCCCTTTCATTTAATTAGGCCTGTTTGGTATGAAACTGCTTTAGATGGGCAAAACAAAATTCAATTATTTGGCATCATAGGTTTCCCAAACAATTCAGAAGAACAGCTCTTGCAAAACGCTCCCTAATAAACACACACTATGACTGCATTGTTCCTTCTCAATGTTTTGTGTTTTTCTCCAGATAAACATGGTATGTGTTGTTCATATGTAATATTCTACCAGTGTTTTGCCACTCAAAGGTGTAATCATGCATATTCCTAGAATGCAAGAACCACAAGGATTTGTCATGCTTCATAACTTTCTTAGGTTTAATTCCAGTAAAGTATGATTCTGTTCTATATGGGAATTCTAGAAATAATGTGGTAGACTGCCAAATGTGTAGTTTCTGCATGCATTTAGTACTGTTCATCAAGAATTCACAAGTTGGATTTTTACAGTTGCAAAATAGCACAGCATGGTGCTGGTCCTGTTGCTCTTCCACTCTTGAACATCATTAGCAGTAATGAATTTACAGGTGTCCTGTAATCACTGCAGAGCTAATCATCTCTAGCACATTTGAACAGATAACACTGGAACTCAGTTAACAGTTCTACTGATAATACACAAGAAAAGAGATGTCAACTCCCCCACTGAATATGTTCAGACTTTATTGAATTTTAAAAAAATCTCTAGAGTGTCTGAATTAAATAAATAAGACTTAAAAGAAGCAATGAGACCTATTGACTAAAGAAGTGCCATCCTGCACAATTAAACTTCCAGCAGATATACACTCAGTACAGTTTAAAAATCTTGAAAGTATCAACATAAAAGAAATTCACCTTTTAAGTATTTTAATAATAATTGGTAACTACATGCTTGACAATGGAGACAGAAGAAGTTGTGATTTTGTTCATTCAGCCAAATTGTTCATGACTAGTTGGAATTCTTTACCAGTATCACAAGAATATATAGCACTGAGAATAGATTGAAAGTTATTTTCTCTAAGTGAATGGTTAGAACTTTTGATACCAGAGCCTTGCTAGCTCCAATACTACAAGAAGTGATCAATATACAATTATAAAGCATATATACAGTTGTATAATTTTGAATATATAAGTAGCTCTATATAAAGATCCTTATGGTCAATTTCTATTGTTTGGGCTAGAAACAGTGTTTAATGACCATCCTAACAGAGTTTTTTCCCTTTTCAAACTGTATCTTCATTAATTATCTATTCTAGTTTTAAGTTATGTGGAAGATTTTAAAAATTCTATCTTCATTAAACTTAATGAGATTCTTAGGGAATCAAATACAAATCATCTGAAACTAATTGAGTTAAATTACAGATCAATTTAGTACAACTAAATTGTTGGGTAATACGCACCTCTTTTTTAGAGCATGATTGCTTAGGGAAATGAGGCTTGTGCGACTGCAGTGTCCATCCATCTGTCATTCTTCACAGCTAATAATTGTGAACCCATTAAGCAGTCAGCAGAAGCAAACCAGATTAATTACAAATGTAACTTGGAAGTAGCCCAGGATATGTTGGCTCTTGTCAAGTGGCAGTGAGGGGCAACAAGAGAACTGGGTCTGGGAGAACCAAAGATGTTACGGTACAGAGTGAAGTTAGGACAAGCAATGATGTGATAGTTATGTTGATGTGGAGTATATAGGATTTGTGTTCTCTGTCCCTAAGAACTATGCTTCATTAGTTCTTTTACATGTAAGCCAGCTTGATTGCTTTTTCTGCTTGAAACATTATAACCTGATATTTAGGGCCCTTATAGTAATATTGAACATTAAGATTTCTTTTGGTTTTGTGAGAGGCAATAGGAGCTTTGTCTTAGTGTTTATAAAAGCCTTACTGACTGGTATTATTGCTTGTTTAAAGACAAGACCTGTTTATTCCAGAGTGGTCTTGAGAAGGAGAAGGCTGTCGAAGACATTGTGGATCCTGACACCTGCAAGTAAGAGATGCTTAGATAATGTTGAAAGGGATTTTCAAGCATTGGTAGCTCTCTCCTCACACCATATATTTCTTTTATCCTACTGAGAGGAGAGAGAATTTGACCTGAATTTGGGTAATTACTTTGTTATACACAAATATTTTCATCCTTTCCCTCCATACTTTTCTGTGGCAAAAATTCAGATGTGGTACCGTGAGACTTGGTGAACTTCAGACTACAGTGACAACACAGGGTCAAAGCCCCTTGATGTTATGAATGTGCAAATATACAGGAAGATGATTCCATTCTATGTTACCTTAAGAGTCATTGAGTTCACTGGGAATTTAAGGCTGTCAAGGAAATCTAAATGGTCACATGAACTGTAATTTTTCGTCTCTTTCATTGAGATAACACTATTTCCTTTTTCATTCATTTTCAGTATTGAGGAAGTCAAACAAAAAAAGGAGTCTGAAAGGATAAAGAAGGAAGCTGAAGAAAAGAAAAATAAGAAAAGAGAGGAGATAATTGCACTGAGACATGACTTTGTTTTTCTCCTTCAAAAGAATCAGGAGTTGCCCAAGCACATGCAGCTGCGCAGAGAGGTACATCTAGGTTTTATGAGTGTCATTTACCTTTAGAGACCCCTTGTAAAATGTTGCTGCCCACCATTTGGGGGCCAAAGACATCCAACCCTTTGGATTAAGATAGTTTTATGAATATATAAATTGCTGGAACTTCTGAATCACAGCTGATGATTTGTGCCAGTTAAAAAGCACACAAGATAAATGTGGCTCTCTGTGGAGATCCAAATTCCTTCTGAAATAAAGGATTGTGTTGATGTGCATGGAACTATGGCAACTGGGCAAAACTATTTATTATCAAGACTTAGTAGCCAAGATAATGTGATGCTGGGCTTTCCATCTTTCTGCAGGAGTATGAGATGGACCGTAGAATCTTTGAGGAGCTGGATAGGCAGAAAGCACGGAGAATCCAGTTAGTGCAAAAGGAGCTGGCTTGGGAGCAAGAGAAACAGTTGATTGGACTGCAGAAACTACAAAAACAGTAAGTACCAGTTTTCTTCTGTTTCTTCCTCTGACCTTGCATGGGACTTATTGTTTATGAAGTTATACCTTCAACAAGGAAAAAGAATATGGGGTTTTTTTCTTCACTCATATAATCAATATTTCATCTGTTCTATTTGATTCTGTTCTTACTTTACTTGGAACATACATGAGAGTACATATTGATATTTGTGTGTAATTACTTCTTTTGAATCTTTGGCAAAAATTTGGACAGTCAAATGAAGGAAATAGCTTCATTTTGATTCACTTGTATATCAAGAGAGCTGGTTGAGACTGTTTGCCTGGAGTTTTTCCTGTAAGTTCAGTAGGAACCAAAAATTGTTATTGAAATGTTGAAGAACAACCTGTGAAATGAACACCTGTTTTTCAGACATGTTGCATATCTGTCAGATATTTTAGTGTTATTGATAACACAGTGTTCTCTATGCAATTTAAAGTTATGAAACAAACTTTCTCAAGAACACAAGTTTGAGCATGAGGTGCATTTTGGGTTGGTTTTTATAGATCTAAGTATATAGCAAAAGAAGAATTACTGAAAATAAATACACAATATAAATAGTACATTTGGGCACGTGGAGTGTGTGACTGGTAAAAAGGCTTGAATGAGGATGTTTTTAATCATTCCTCAATGGAAGATAAAAATTATTCTTATGTAGAACCTGGTGTAAGTTTCAATATTGGGAGAGGTAGAACAGAAACTTAATACATTTATTCTTGAGCATCTCCATTCCTAGATGGGATAAATGTCAATAGATAGTGTCAGATGTTATGCTGTGATAGCGTATCCTATTACTTACTGACTTGTGAATTTACATGTAATGATTGCACATGTCATAGGTGAACTACACTGTTCATGTCCTTTTGGTCATGGCAAAATGGTATGTTGTGCCTACTGACTAAGTTTTTTACTGACAGTTTTTTCTAATTTGGCTTTTCAGATTTCCGGACTCACAGGAATTTACTGTTGTTGTTCATGCTATTCAAAGCAATCATCAGGTTTCCACCTACAGACTTCTAACAGAGACTGAGAAATACAGCCAAGATAAGGAACAAGTGGGCAGCAAGTGGAAACTACTTAAAGACAAGTGGAGAGTACTTGAACAGGCAGAAGAGGCAAAAGAAACTGAGATCACCACAGAAAAAAGGCCTATGGATAGTGGTAAGGATAACTATTTAAATCTTGCAGTGATATGATTTCTGTCTTTCATTTCCGTTTGTTTGCGTGAGTCCAAGCTAAAGAAATAATATGTGTAAGTACAGCTAAAGAAATAGAGTGTGGTATGTTTTTCCAGCGCCTACATACACAGTTTTCCATGTTTAGGTCATTGTCAGAAATTGTTGGTCAACCCCATGGCTTGAATGTGACTAAAAGTCAAGTCAAAGAACCTGAATACTTTCAGAACATCCACTACACCATAACTATGCTGATTGACATCAGCTCTACAGAAGTTGTCTCAGGGGGTTTCCAGTAGCTGGGACTGCACTATGGTGCATTGTGTTTACATCTTCACATGATTATTTTTTGGTCCAGATACTACAGTTTCTGAGGTCAAGGCTGAAAAGCTGCAGACACCAGAGATCCAAAAGCCAACGGCGCGTTATATAGAAATCAAACATGAGAAAATCAGAAGAATTGTTGAGAAATCTGACAAAATGAAAGCCAAGATCATGAAGAGGAAGGCACAGTGGGATGAATTGTGAGTCTTGAACTGGACTTTGTGCCCTTTGAATTCTGCTTTTTGCCTCAAGTCAAGTAATACTATTTAGCTGTCACGTGGCACTATAATCTCTCTGTGTAGATTTTTATTTTTCTAAGGGTTGTAATTAAACTAGATGAATTTTCATGTATCGCTGAGTCTCAAGAGAGCATTAAAATATTTGATTTAGTTTCTGTGGTTCTTCTAGGATATTAACAAATCTGAATTCAACTAGAAAGCTGCATTTTCAGATAGACAGTAAAATGTGTCTAAGTTGATCGTGACTGAGAGACACGTTTGCTGTTACAGTCCACTCTGAGTTAATCCTGCCAGCACCACATGAAGCAGATACTGTAACAGCTGGGTTAGGTTAGGTCAGCGGTGTGAACATCGTAGTCATTATGTGAGTGTTTGTGATAGGCCTTCATGCTCCATGATGGTCTTTACCTTGAGAGGCAAGAAAGTGGGGGCAGGACATCTTTCACAGAATTAGCGAATATCCTGAGTTAGGAGGGGCCCACAAGGATCATCGACATCCAACTCCTGGCCCTGCAAAGGACAGCCCCAAGAATCACACCATGTGCCTGAGAGCATTGTCCAAATGCTTACTGAACTCTGTCAGATGGTGTTGTGACTCTCCTTGAGCCTGTTCCAGTGTCCAACCTCCCTCTGAGGGAAAAATATTTTTCTAATATCTAACCTAAGAGATATATCTTGGAATGACTTTTTTTTTCAAGGCCAGATTGGATGGGGCTTTAAGCAACCAGGTCTAGTGGAAGGTGCCCCTGCCCATGGCAGGGGGATTGGAACTAGATGGTCTTTAAGGTTCCTTCTAACCCAAACACTTCTATGATTCTATTCTCATGGAAGTACAGAAGTTCTTCATTAGGAGGTGAATAACAGGGAATGGGAGCAATGTGAGTAAGAATACAAGACTTTTAAGGTTATTGAGTGTTTAACAAAATAGAGTAGGATCAGGTGTTCTGTGCTACAGGCTGGCAGATTTACACACAACTCCCTGAAACTGAGAGTAGCATGTACTCCCTTAACCCAGAACCCAGTCCAAGAGTGAAGTTTTAAACTGTCTGGTGGCAGAGCTATGTTTTAAGAAGTCTTAGAGGAAAAAAAAAATAATCCGAGGTTTTCATGCAAATGTGCCAGGATATTCTTCCCAAAGTAGCCATTCTTTTCTGAAAGAGTTGTATGTAATCACCCCGTTTGTTCATCTGTATGCTCTCTGTCTTAAAGTTCAGCTTTATTTTTTGTACCTACCAGATACAAGAGTAAACCTGATGATGACTATGAGGATCCCAAAGATGCTGAGGAGATCAGAGAAGCACAGGAGAATATGGGATGTTACAAGCTGAAGACTGCCTCTGACTACAGCCTCCCTGAACACAAGCATGTGAACACCGAGAAGAAGATGATGGAGCTTGCATCCCTGAAAGAGCTGGTATGTAAACTGATTTGTTGCTCTGTATATTTTCCCCTTTTTGGTGGGGAAAGGGAGGATACTGTATTAGTCACAGAAGAAATTTTTTGAAAGGAAATCGGAAGTGGATGTGGGAATAGACCTTGAAGGACAGGCTGCTACATTGAGTCAGCTTTAGTTACAAATCAGCCTTTTTTCTTGTGAACTGTTAGGGCTTCACCAAAACTAAACTCGAATCAATCCAGGATAACCCTCAGCTGGCTCTTTATAAATAAGAAAGAGAATTTACCTTCACTAGTGCTTCAGCAGGAACACCCATCTTTTTGAATTCTTCAGAAAGTCTTATCATGTAGTAAAATACTGAGTTAAATATCTGCCACCTCCTCCCACTATGAAAAACCTTTACAAAAACAGGGATATGAATACGGACAAGTGTTTCTTGTGTGGCCTCTCCATATTAACACTTTGGCAATCACTACTTCTGGGTGCTAAGCATTGGAATCTTCGTGAGCAATCAGGTGTTTTAGAGCCACCTTGCTGTGATGGTACTCTTACTGCTAGCACACATCTTTTAACCACAAATACACAATAAGCTCAAATGTTGTGCAATATATCTTTGTTGCTTTCCTGTGGCTTCTTTCCCCCTGTCTTTCTCATGGGAACTGTTTTTTATTTTTTGTTTTTGCCGGGTGCAGAAGAGTAACACATTTATTTATCTAAAAGAACAATGAAGAAACACATCTATTGCACTTGGAACTGCCTGCTTGCTTTTTGGTAGGAAGGCTTATTTCTTGCCCTGGTTACTGACAGAGGAGCCTCTTTGCTGCATGGTTTATCTTTGCCTGGTGAAGTGGCCCTGAGTCTTCTCCAGTCTTAACCTCATCAACTGGTTGCCTGATCTCAAGCACTCTGTATGCTGGATGGCTTTGACAATGAGGTCTAAGCATTACAGAAGCAATGCTACAGTCTCAGGGGGGTTGTGGGATCATTTTAGTCTCATGCTTGGGCTTCAGCACTTCATTGTAGTGCTGATGCTACTAGATATCCAGTGATTAACCTAACTCATTAGGAAAGCAATACAAACAAAGGGAATAGTCCTTGTGATAAATTCCAGGTTTGTACGCATGAAGAATTCCAGTTACTTCAGGTGGGTGGCATATAGGACTATCTTCTTTTATAAAGATTGGAGAAGTTTCTGCTGAATCTATTAATGATAGATCACATTCGATTATTATTTCATATGAAAACAGTCAACAAATACAACATCTCCTTATCAGAGACTGACTGAAGTAGGAAGATGCTTCTGATGGTGATCTAGTCCAAACCCTCTGCTCAAGCAAGGCTATCTAGAGGAGGTTGCCCAGGATCACATCTGGGTGGTTTTCCAATGGCTTTCCAATGGCTTTGCAGGGAATGAGACCCTGCAACATCACTGGGCAATTTGTGGCAGTGTTCTGTCACCCTCACAGTACAAAAAGTGTTTTTTTGATGTTCAAAGGGAACCACCTGTGTTTCAGTTTGTGCCCATCTCCTCTTGCCAGTCACTGGGCACCACTTAAAAGATCTTGACTCCCTGCTTTTTGCACATTCCCTTCAGCCATTTGTATACATTGATGGGATCCACCCAAGCCTTCTCTTCTCCAGGCAGAGCAATCCCTGCTCTCTCAGCCTTTCCTCAGAGGAGAGATGCTCCAGTTCCCTGATTGCCTTAGTGGCCCTTCACTGGACTGTCTTCAGTAGCACTGTTTCTCTCTTGTACTGAGTAGCTCAGAACTGGACACAGAACTCCAGCTCTGACCTTGCCACTGCTGAGAATGGATCATGTCTCGACCTGCAGCAATACACCCTAACCTACTCCAGGATAATGTTGCCTTCTTGTGTTGGGGAACACTTCTTACTGTGCAAATATTCCTGAGGAGTCCTACTAAAATTGTTTTTCCTTTGCAGATCCATAGGAAGAAAGTGAATATGAACAAAGAGATCATGTCTTTGCGGGACCTCAAGGTTTCTATTATTGATGAAATCAAGTGTTTAGTGCAGGAATTGAAATCCATACAGGCAACCTTGGATGTGTCAGAACGTCTTCCCCTTCCCCTGATCCCTCAGCTACACCCAGAGGAGGTTCCTGAAAGAAAATTTGAGTGCAACAGTGACGTCCTCCTGAGATTCAAAGAGGAACAGGCCAAGGGACAGTTGGATGGGTCTCCCTCCTTTCGCGCATTTAGGCGTGGGTTTATTCCAGCTCCTTCAGTGGAAGAGACTGATCCCATGGCACAGGATGCAGGTGCACACCCAATGAGCACAGCATTGTCTCTGGGCACAGAGCAGCAGAACAGTTTTGAGATGGAGAAAGCAGAGCCAACAGAAATGGAACTGGAAATTTTAAAGAGGGAGAAGATAAAAAGTCTGTACTTGCAGGAGGCCTTGATTAAAAAGGTAGGAAATCAAAAGCTGTTTTTGTCAGATTAAAGAGGCCCACTGGACCAGAAATCAAACCAAAACTCTTTCTGTCTCAAGATTGCAGCTATTCTTGCCTTTCTGAAGTTCAGGAAAATGCCATCTGCTGCAAATTTGCAGTGAAAATCAGTATAAATCCATAACTATGACCTGTGTGCTGACTATTTATAATTAGAAAAACTCATCCTAGATTTCTTATTGATTGTTCTATTAAACTACAGGCAAAAGAAACACAAGAAAAATGTTAGACAGGACTTGAAAAATTATAAAGAGTTAAAAAAGGAACATCACTACAATTTTGTAGGATCATGATGTTCTCAGCTCTTACATAACTGTAGTCTCAACTTTTTGATCTCATAAAATTATTTTGTAGGATTAGAAAAGGTGCAAAAGAGAGTAGCCAAAATACTTAGTCATGGAAAGGCTTTTATAAAAAATATATCTAAATGGATAAAACATCTTTGACCTGCACAAAGGGCAACTGAAACAATGGCAGAGATGTAATAAAATTATGAATAGCACAGAAAAGGAGAGTGGGCATTTTCTCTTAAAAGAAGGAGAGA
Source organism: Sakesphorus luctuosus (assembly GCA_013396695.1). NCBI lineage: Eukaryota > Metazoa > Chordata > Aves > Passeriformes > Thamnophilidae > Sakesphorus > Sakesphorus luctuosus. Next base: position 1,720,520 of record VWZD01009180.1, read on the forward strand.
TATCAAATGAAATGGTCACATAGAACACTTGAAGCATGCAAATGGAAATAGTTTTTCCTACTCAACTATAGCTAAGTTTTGGAACTCAGAATGTGGGGGAAGCTACAATTTGAAAGACTGTGGAAGAAAAATCCATTCAAAGCTGCTGGACACAGGCATACTGCTTCAAGCTCACGATGTCCCTAGGTCAGAGTTTAGGAGGGGGTGGAGAGGAGTGTACCAGAGTAACACTGTTCACCTATTTGCTCCATTTCTTGCTGTCTTTTCTCTAACTTCTGCTACTGGGGATTGATTCTTTGGTCCGGCTTAACACAGGCACCCTTGTGTTTATGCATATGAATGCTTTGAGGGAATATCCAAATTCTGCTGTGACCATCACATGTACTTAAGTTAATGTTGACAGCTGCCAGTGCTGATTTAACTAAATGTTTAAGGGAGAGCTGGCAGGTATTCCAAAGGAAGCCCATCAGGTCAGAAGACTTATTTATTGTTACACCTGGGATTGTTATATAAACTACTGGAAACTATGGACTACCATAAAACATTCCCTGGAGAGTAAAATACTTCTGGGGTGGAGTGGAATGTGGTGAAAGATTCCTGTGAATCCCTGGTGATTCTTTTACTGTTGTGCTGTGAATGAAGACACATTTGGGGTTAAGTTTCTCTTTCTACATCCTTCAATAATCCATAGGAAATAGCATGTCTGAGATGTTGGTTTGGCAGAGAGAATTTTTCCCTTCTGCTCCTTTCTCTAGCTTTACATGTTTAGCTCCACTTGTGATACTTTTCCTGTTGCTGATTTGAGTCTCATGTGCTCTAGATCAACATGCTGGTGATCAACTTTGATGCTGAACTTCGCCTTTTGCGGCACAAGAAGCTGAAGATGGATGTGCAGATGAAAAATGCTGACCTGCGCTGCATCACATGCTCTGAAGAGCTGCTTATCCTCAAGAAACTTGAGAAACATGAGAACTTCCTCCAGGAGCAAATTTACACCCTCATCAGTGAACAGGAGGCCATACAAGTAAGTAGTCCATGTCTCTCTAGTTTTAACAGTACCATTAATGCATGGCTTGAAACCAAAGCAAGCCGTAAAATAAATGGTGGCATCTTTTTGCTTTGTTTCAGCACTGATCCAGTGTCTAGTGCTAAATTTTGAAAAAGAAGAAACTCTTGATTAACCTAGGATGGTCACTTTTAACTTCAAATACCTAATCTTTTCATAATCTTTACATTTGCATTTTAATAGGTACTTCATGATGTGGCATAAATGACAAATTGTGTGGTTTAAGAACACAGTCCTAGATGTTGCTTGATTGAACCATGGGTTTAAAGAGAGAAAGACAAGTTTTGCATATCCAGATCTTCACAGATGCATCCTATATACATATACATGGGTATACCTTCTGCCTGAAGTAGTTTTTTGGTTTGTTTAGTCAGAATTGAAGAGCTGTCTTGAACAAATGGAGGAGAGAAAATGTGAGATTTTAAAGCTTCAGGAATGTAAGAAAACTCTTTATGCCAGCTTCCAAGCATCCCTTGGAGAAGACAATGAATTTGCCCATTTTCTGACCAAGGTTCTGAAGAAGAAAATCGAGCGCGTGGAAAAAAAGGAAGGAGAAAGAGAAGCAGGTTGGAGAGTCTGTTCTCTTCATTTTATGGGTTTGTTACATATGCATCTCTGTGGTCAAGTAAATGTCTCTTGGTCTAGCTGGAGCCCTGAGTACATACAGTACTCAAGTCAGTTCAAAAACTCATGGATCAGACATACCCAGATTTGTTTATATATGGACAACATGTTCTGTGGCAGCCATCCTGAACAATAACAGTGATGTAATCCAGTTTCTAACATGACCACAGTTGGTCTGATGATAAGTCCTGCAATTTACTTCCTGTGAGTCAGTATTGAGGACTGATAATTGGTAAGAAGAGGCAAAGCTTTAAATAGATTCTTCCTATGCTGTACCAGTGGGAGCTATGGATAAATAATTAGGCTGGCACATTCGTGACATTCTGCTATAATGTGTCCACTGACTAGTGAGAGATCATAAACCTAATCTGCAGTCATCTATTAGTCATAGGACTAAACATATTATAAAAGGATTTAATTTGTCTTAGTGACTCAGTTTTACACTGTTAAGCCTAGGCAGTCTTACTGAGCTAAAATACTTGTGCTCTCCCTGACTTGGCTTTTGACTTCAAGTGGGACACAATTAGCAAAAAGTGCAAACAGTGGTGATGCTTTTGTAATAGATTTGTGCCTCCAATATTTTACTTGGTTGATTGATCTCTGTAGTAGAATGGTAAGCCCACAGGGTTTAAATTCCTAGCATGTATAGAAAGGAAACATTATTGAAGTTCAGTCCCAAAACCACGCCTGCATCTGTGCCTTTGCCTCTAGTAGGTGGTCCCTTTCCCTCTTTCTTGTCCCCTCTTTTTTCCTTTCTGTGAAATCATCAGATCAATGCAATAGGCACAAGGCACCTGGATTCACATATTACCGGGAAGAGTTTTCACGGATTTTTGGGATTGTGTTCACCAGCACATTGGCATGTCTGGACATGCACATCTGGCGGGTCTGGACGTGTTTTGCAAGCCAGCAGTACTGTCTGTTTCTTTCAGATGAAGAAGAGGAGGATGATGAAGAGTCTGACTTGAGGACTAATGAAGAAAATTCTGGATCTGAAGATGAAGTCTTTGATGACTCCGTTTGCCCAGACGGTACCTATGCCCCGTGCATTGACTAATTGTTTTGCTTTAGGGACAGTACTGTGTATCTAAAAAGAAAATACATAATTTTTCATTATTCACTGCATATTAAAGCCATGAAGGGCTGGGATGTGTGTACTCCCCTCCTGAGTTCAGCATTTCCCCCCATGAAATCTCAGTAAAGGTCATAAAACAGCTGGTAGTGTAAGGTACCCTAATTAAAAAGTTTGGAAAAATAAAACTTAGCTAAGCACTAAGAATTAATTAATTTGTGTAAAGAACCATTCACCATTTCACAGCTTTTTTTCTGGAGATAAAAGGCTCCTATTAGGAGTGGAGCTGTAGCAAGGCTGTAGCTGCTCTCTGAAACCTGCTGCCTGGCCTAGCTGGATCCCTCCGTGTGCAGGGAAGTTCTGAGGGGGACTCTCCCATGCTGTTAATTGAAGCTCTTTGTTACCACCTCGTGGATTTATGCAGCAATTGCCCGTTGTTAGCCTGCTCTCTCAAGGGCATCTGCAAAGTTAGGAGCTTTACTTTGCAAAATCCTCTTCATTCGTGCATTCAGAAAAGGCAAGCAACTTCTCCTTGGCTTTTTCTTTTGTACAAGTTTAGCTAATGTAGGGTGTTGTTTTCTAAAAAAGTATTTGATTGATAGGTCAGTGACCATGTAGCAACACTGCTTCATTTTTAAGTTAGAACTTACCAACCATTCACCTTACATTTTTTTAAATTGGATTTTAATATCATTTCCACAAATTTAATGTTTTATTAACTCCTCATTCACCTCATTTTTCAATGAAATATTGGGAAGAAATTAAGATTTTTTTACTTTTTATTTTAAAAGCTCAACTAAATTAATAGGGAAATTACATGTTGCATTCACCTCTTCACACTTGTCTCTTTATGTGTCAAAGTTGCCTTTATTGAACTGTCCTTTTTATTATTTTACCTGCTGTTTGGGGCAGAATTATGCACTGGATTAGGATGACTGAAACCACAGTGTTAGATGGAAATTTACAGGTCCTCCTTACCATGCAACAAACCAAATGGGTTCTGTTGAACCACTACTTTGTTTTCAAATTGAGCTGTAACTAAATCCTACAGCAAGTTCATAATTTATACACAAGGGTACTATGGATAAACAGCTACACGTTCATATAATTGAAGATTCTATTGTAACATGTATTAATTACTGGCACTGCATTGCTCAAAAAGCTAATTTTTGAGGACTTGGCTTTAATGCTGGCTTTGATGCATTTAATCTGACTTCTGGAAATAAACCATCCTGACTGAATGTAAAGGAAAAAAAAGATCCATCCAAGACATTCACCCTCTCAGGAGGAATGTGGCCTGCTGAGTTTGTGTGTGAGAAAGCTCTAGGAAACCATGGCCTGTTATGGGGAACACTGGGCAGTGTGCACAGTAAGAGAGGCTGCCAGCTCCAGCCAGTAGCTGTAGGGCAGTCATAATGAAATTACTTTCTTTCTTTGACTCTTCCCTTCTCAGACTGCGATGAGGAACTCTTCCTAAACACCATCCAGCTCCGGCAGCAACGGTTACACATTGAGAAAGCTTTAGCAGAGGAGAAGAAAGTTGCTGCTGACCTCAGAAGGAAATACAATGCCTTGACTGAAGAGGTATTGTAGTGTTTTCTTAGCAAGCATCAGCATGCTCCACTGAAAATGTTGTGCTAGTGATGTTGGCTAAGATTTATAAACTAAATCCTAACCCTCTGAGAGGCCTCAGTTTGGGTAGAGACACCTGTGGTAGCACAGGGGCAGGAGGCAGCTCTGCATGGGTCACCTCTTCTGAAAAGGGTGAATCAAGGTGGTCCAAGCTGAGCTTCCATGAGGCTGGATGCATGTTTTAGGTCCAGTCCCTTCCCAGATGTTTAGCCATCATGCAGCAGCAGAAATAGGATTCTCTGGTTCATATGAAGCACCTGGTGCAGCTTGGCCTATCCTATGTGTATGGGGATGGCGAGACTCAAGAATACTTACCCCAATACAAATGCAGGTTAAAATAAATGCATAAAACTCCTATTCTTCCATCTATTTCTTTTTCTTTTAGTTATTCTCTTTTGGTCTTGGTCACAGGTAATTACTGACTAAACTCTTTTGATGAAAATTTTCCTTTTAGCTTTTTTGAATTCCTGCATTCATTAAGACATTTAATTTATATTATTTCAAAAATACCTTAATTTCAAGGGTTATCTGGGATAAACAGTGCTACCAAAATACATTATGCAAGTCTTGCTTTTATTGTCTCAGAAATGTTCCATCAAATATGCTTAACTTACAGCATTTTTTTGTTTAATTTTTAAAGGCTTTCCCAAGGGCCAGCTGCCACATGTTCACCCTAGGGTCTGATATTTGAGTCTGAATTGTTTCTTTCTCATGCAGAATCAATAAGCATTTCCAGGCATAACACAATAAAAAAATATCTTGCAGGCTCTGTAGATCTACAAGTGTTTTAGATGCTAAACAAAGCAGCTGTCTCTTGATACATACAGGGCTTCTCCAAGGACACATTTATAAGTGTACATGTGTACAGAGGTATTCAGGTTAGAATATTGCTTGAAAATATAGATGAGCCTTGTGGTTTCCCTGGGAAACTCACCTATAATATGTCATTAAAAAAAAAGAAAAGAAAAAAAAGCATTATTTCTATACTTCTTTCCCTTTGGATCAGGAACTGTAACAGAACCTTGCTGCCGTGTGTATTTTGAGTACTACAGGATTTTGTTTGTCCACAATTTGTCTTCCTGCAGGCAAAAGAAGTGGAAACCAGTCTGGAAGAGACAGAGAGGGATCTGGAGATCTTTCAGTGGGAAAAGCTGCAGAAATTGAATGAGCTATATGTAGCAGTGCCTTTGAAACTCCATCAGGTAATTCAAGATGTTGTGCACCTGCAGGTGCAGAATGGCCTATGTACATCTAAACAATGGTGTTACTGTTCTTTGGGGCCCTTAGTTCCTCATTCATCAGTCTCCTGGGAGTGAAGTGCCATTAACTGAACTTCATGCTGCTCTTTACTCTAGAATTTTTTCCTTCTCAGAAATGAGGTAATGACAGGCAGGTTGGTCCAGTGGTGAAATGTGCATAGTCTTCAAGTGCTTGGTAGGTTTGGTGTGGTATTTTCCTTCAGGTCCATACCTACCGATATTCTCTTGGGGAAAAAAACCCCCAACGTTACCCTCCCCACCCCCCCCACCTCCCCAAAAAAAAAGAAAAAAAATGAAAAAAAGCGCCCCAAAATTATTGAAACTAATGTGAGTTCTGCCCAAATCAGTAATATCATATTGGATACAATGCATCCATTTACACAGCTGTGAGCACAGGGAGGGGAAGTAGAAAATGAAAACTTGTGACAATACTGTTATTTCCTCTCAGCTAAACCTTGTCCTCAGAGGGAGAAGACAGGCCTCTGCCTGCTAGTGCCGATTTACCTCAGAGGCAAGCTCAGCTCTCTCCATTTGTTTTATCTCCCTTTGTTAAAAGTTTATAATAAAGACAGAAGAGTCTAAGGCCTAACTGTGCAATCCTGCAGCTCCCAGATAATTCAAAAGTATAGCTGACAGGGAGTGCCTTACTCCCTGTTTGTTCCAGGTGCCATAGAAGGGTAGACAGCTTTATGTGTAGGCAGTCATGGTAGATCTAAGTGGACTTTCAGCTTTGCTGAGTGATAACAATTCCTTGGCCCAAAACACAAGTTGTGTCCATGCTTACTATGACCTCACCCTTTTGCTCACACATTTGTTATCTAGAGAGATCACCAGTACCCTTAATGAGTAAAGTCACTTTAAAGTAAAGTCAGCCTTGCTTATTTATGGCTGCTTCTTTCAGGTGCAGTGCTTGGTTGATGGGGAGATGCCCAGTGACTTCTCCCAGGCTTTGGTATTTACCAACCAGTCCTTGGAATACCTGCAGAAGAGAATTGTGGACTTACGTAATGAAAAAATAACGCACAGGGAGATGTATAAGAAGGCTAAGGAGAAACATAAGCAGCTTGTCCGGGACAAAAAGGCGATGGAGCTAGAGATGCGACGTGAGTAACAGAGACTCTGAACTACACAGCATGCTGATGCTCATTCTGTCCCACTCACTGGGTGTAGGTAACTCACCACGTGTCTGTCTTTGTACTTGCACAGATATCACTGTTGGTTACTGCAGGAAATAAACCAGAAAGGGCAGATTGAGCAGACTGTTTTGATGAACTACTGGTAGTTCTCCAGCACTGCAGAGTCATTAGGCTGTGTGAAATAATTGGGGACCTTAGTATAAGTAGAGTTGACTGAGATGAAACACTGGAAGTCTGGACATGTGATTGCTATTTCTGGTTGTAAACCAGAACTTCTAGGAAAAAAGTAGCTTCTTCAAAGCTACATAAGGGTTTATTTTTGCCAATTTCCTTCTCTGTCTAACATCAGAAGAATGAAACAAGCCCTATTCAAAACACTTTCCAAGAACCAAACCCAGAGCTGTTTTTAGCACCACCAGACCTGCAGAGGTCCTGTATATAGCCTATGGTGTGAGAGTGATTTACTAGGATTGGCTTAGTGTGGGGCTTTATGACCACAGAGGCGTTACCATGGGCAAGGACAAATTGTGAGATCTGTGTGGGTTTGTGTAAATTATTTATTGCAGAACAAATACCAAAGAGCTCAGACAAAAAGCTGGGGTAAGGCAGAAATCCTTAACCAACAGTGCTGCCATTTGTGCCCCTCTGTTAGGACTGGAAGAGAAGTGCAATCATCTGATGATGGAGAAGTTTGGTCGGCTGGTTGATTTTGAAGCAGTTCAAGCACACTCTGTTAACATACCCATGGAGGACATGAAAGTGAAAATAATGGAGAAAGAGTATGAGCATTACCTAGAGCTTAGAAAATGGGAGGTAAGGAGCAGGAAAATGAGGAAACACCTGTGTTGTGATGATCAGTTAAGGTTTCATTTCCCTGGGGCTGAATAGTTACATTAAAATGTTTTGTGGACATGCTCATGTTTCATTTTTTTCCACCTGTTATTAATAGACTATAATGTCCAATTTCCCATCATCATTGCTACAGTAGCACCAGTTGCTGATGCACCATCCTATTTTCTCATGGAAGTAGTTGATGATCTATTTGTTTTACTTTTCTCAAATGTGTTTTTCTGCTTCAGTCCCAATGTGAGGTTCTTCCCGAGTGCTTTTCTTTGGTTCTGAGGTGGCATTCAGCACCTACAGCCTTCTCCCACTACCTCTGGTGACAAACTGAGTACAGGGCAAGCCCTGGCTCATGCCTATGATGCCAGTCTGTGCCGTCTGGAAAGCACTTGTCTCTGGGGGAGCCTAAGGCTCAGCTACTGTGGTGCAAGCAGGCAACAGGTTTATGCTGCCCTTACAGAAGAGCACAAAAGGGTACTGTGTACTTAATGGCCTTCTCTTTCCCATGCTTTTGCCTAACTGCTTTACTTACGTAGGCATTTGCTATATATATATCTATATATATTGCACTAAAGGTACTGCAGGATCAGGTGGTGTGTGCAGGATCAGTCTGTTAACATGTCCTCTGTGGCACATTGTGCCTAGCACTTCTTCCCCACTTCACACTTTTTGTCCTCCTCATCCCAGCTCCACTTTTTACATCTTTCCAGGAAAGAATTGTAGAACTGCAGCAGCAGCTAGTGAAGCTGACAGAGGAAAACACCAGCAAGCTGCTGCAGCTGAACAAATTTTGCCGTGAAAAGCACCAACTCGAAACTAAGCTGGATTCACTGCCAAATGATCTGGTAAACCTCTTACCCACTGTACTACATCCAGGTTTGGGACTGTTCAGAAATAGGTAAGGGATCACCTGGCCCTCACCAGCTGTCTGGTCTCACATCCTGCTCTGCAGTTTGGGCTAACAGTGGGACAGGATGAATGGCTGCTCCAGGTCTTGTAGAAAGGGAGATGAACGAGCTGATCCTGAAAAAGCCATGCCTTGGCTTTTCTGGAATTTCTTACCTAGATGCTTTCTAAGACTGAAACAAACTGTTTTTAATTTCTAGTTAAAATCTGCCTTGAAGGAGTTAAAAAATATTCCTTTGTTACACAGAAACAAGTCAAGTAACAAAGTATTACAATGAACATGGTTTTACTGCTCTGTACTAGGGAATAAGGCAGCCACCTGTGACAGCCTGAATCTAAGTTAGTGGTCCCTCACTCTTAACTTTCAAGTAGTTCTCACTAAGGAATGGAGAAGTCATGGAGAAGTCCTGCTTCTTGGAAAGCTTCACTTTCCCCACATGACATAAATATCCATGTTTTAAAGGAGCCATTTTTTCATCTCTCCATACAGGGAGAAGAATTTCAGGGCACCCGAACTAGGGACATCAAAGAGAGGGCCAGGCTGGAGGCGCGGCTTGTGCGCACGGCTCGTGACACAGCTCTCCTGAGAGAGCAGATCAATATGGGCAGAAGAGGTGGGTGCTAAAAAGAACTTGCTTTCCTAGGCAGAAAATGTGGGTGCCTCTTTCTACGATCTTCACTGAGAGACTACAACTGACTGTGAGACTACAACTGAATCATTCTCCATTCTTACACCAGTAATGGTAACTAACAATCCAAGTCACCCTTAAAATTAACTGTGGCAGCTGTCATGCCTGGAGTGAGAAATTAATTGTACTGGCTATATAGGGGTTTAAGTTGCAAAGGGATACATTTGTTTCCTCTGTCAAAATATGATTGCAGCAACAGATATTTAATAAAAAATGCAAATAAAACTACTTGATACTGTTATCAATCCATTGCAGACTTACACTGGACAGGTGTCCTCTCTGTGTGTGTGTGTGTGTGTGTGTGCATTATGTCTATGTCTGCTCTTCAAACAAGTGGCTGTGCAAAGCTGGATCAGAGTTTCACATGGGCAAACACAGCCTTGTTCTCAAAAGTGGTAAAAGAGGTTTGCCCTAAGGGTGCATTTGTTATTGCTGAGCATTCCAGGAGGAATGGCACTGCTCTGCTGAACTAATTAGTTAAGGGAAGTGTTACTTGCTTGGAGAAAGCAAAGGGGCCTTTCACCTCAGGGCCTGTGGTGCTCAGAAGGGTATGGAGTAGTGGAAAACTGCCCTGACGTGCAGGATGTGGCATTCACCCGGCAGAAGAAGAGTAGAGCAAATGTAAAGTGAGCCTGAAATTCCACTGCCTTGCACCTGCCTGATTGGAGCGACAGGATGACAGGCTCTGTGTGGTTTTGGGTCTTACACTTTTTTGCATTTGGTATAGTGGCAGCATGTGATAATTTACAGCACTTACCCTGTCCTGCTGTGAAAACTTCCTTCATCCCCAGGGTGCAGGGGTTATATTGAACAGTTCTTCCAGTGCAAGGCTTCTGAAGGTGCACAGAAACACTTGAGGGTTGTTGTTCATTTGTAATTGATTAGACAAGCTGTAACTGTTCTTGCTGTTCCTCCCCACTCTGCCTTTTGCCACTGGTCTTTGTGTCTCTGCCTCATGTAGGCTCAGCCAGGATCCAGCCACATCCCAGCCAGGCATGAGAACTGGCCCTGCTGGCCCCAGCACAAGGATATTTGTGCAGCCTGCCTTACAGTGGGTCCCTGTGGAGGAACACACCTAGTGCAGGTAGCTCAGTGTGCAGCTGCAGGTTGTGCCCTGGATGGTGGGAAATGGTGAAAGCCCCAGATAAGGGGCTGTGAAATGGCACCAACCCTTTGCTAACAAAGGGCATGGGGACCTGCAGCACTGACCAGGGGACCAGACCCCCAGAGACTCAGCTGAAGCCAAGAAGACCCAGACTAAGTATCACCACGGGATTGGGTGAACCATAAGGGTACAAAAGTTCATGTGTTCCTTTGTTCAGGGTCCCTTCCAGGAGGCAACAGCACCAGCCTGAGCTGTTAGGGTGTTGCTGCACCATGAATTCATTACTTTAAAGAACCAGACATCTGAGACTCTGCTATGGGGAATCCATAGTTGAGCCAGTAAGAGAAACTAGTCTGACAGTCTGACAGTGGAGTGTGCAGAGTCAAGCAGAGCACCCGTGGGCTCACTGCAGCTGCCTATTGTTAAGGGGCTTCAGTCAGACCAGTTAAAGTCTTGGGTGGTGGGACTGTGACTGCCAGAGTGCCTCCTGGATGGTCAGAGGGGAAAGTTTCCTTAACAGTCCCTTTGGAGCTGAGCAGCCCATGTTTCCTTAAGAAAACAATCACCCTTACCCACAGGCCTGCATGGTGAAAGTTCCTGATTCTGGAAAACCATGGGATGGAGGGTGAGGTAAAGGAAACAAGACTGGCAGAGATTTGTGTGTCTGGTGGGTTCACTGCATCACCAAACTCAAGCAATTTCCTTGCAGATAAATGAAAAATTCCCCTAGCTGTGCTCCTCACTACAAGTTTTATGTCATGTAACTGGCACAGGTAGCAGCTGTCCCTCCTATGAGCACAGCATTAAGGAGATTTTTGCCCTGGTGGCTATTTGAAAAACTCTTAACTGCAGGAAAATGTCACCTTTCCCCAGGTGTCCTGTTTGCTGTATGTCTGAAAGTGAAAAAGGGAAGGCTCATTCTGTGTGAGGAATTAGCATAAAGCCAGGCACAGCAAAGACTAAAGCCTTTATTTTAGATGTTAAAGCGTGGGTTTGTCTTTACAGATAGGCGGCTGCAGATGGCGTGTATGTGAAGGGTTGTTTAAGTTGATTAGGCAGAGTGAGTAACTCCAGTCCATTCACAAGAGCATATTCCTGGAACAAACCTTCCTGTGGGGGACATGAAAAGACCTTTTTGACAGCGTTATCCTTTGTGAAGCCCTCACTGCAAGAGGGTGCTTGATCTTGGTGGTGGCAGCTCTGTCTGGACCCATGTCCCACAATGTCTCTTGTCCAGCTGTTTCAATCGTGTGCTCTGACAAACAGCTGGTGCCACGGAGAGCTGCTGCCTTGTTTCCTGGGTCCTCCTGTGACCTTGCTGAGGATGCCTTCTGTCTCCATAGCATTATAAAAGGCACATATACATCTATATACAAGTGCATAAATATATAAATAGGGGTGTTATACAAAAATAAATACCCTTTCTCTTCTTCTCTTTAGAATCAGTCTTTTGCTAAAGGCGGCTTGGTCCCTAGCTGGTAGGAGGGTGAGTCTCTAAGGGTCTCAGTGGTGGCGGGCTGCTGTTCAGGTGTCTTGGTAGGTCCTGACCCAATGATGTGATCACTGGATTCTGGGGATGGAGATCTCCTCTGGACTGGCAGCAATCTAGTCTTTCTACCTCTTCCACTGGCACAAGCCCTAGGCAGCAAGGGCTTCCTGAAAGGGAAAGGAGCAAGAAACAATTACAAGGCACACTGAAATGAGAGATGGTGTGGGAATTAACAGTTCACTTTATGAGGAAAAGTACTTTGATCAAAGAGGAATATGTATATTCTGAAAGTCAATGTGGGAATTCAATCCTATGACTGCCCAAAACAAGTCTGATCCATACTACAGGGGTGGGGAGATGGATTCATGTCATCTCAACATGAGTCATCAGAAAGGCTCTACAGTGAGATTTCCCTTCAAGATCAGCCTAAAATGATGAGATGAAGGAACTATGGAGTTCTCCAAAGTGTTCCACCACTGACCTTGATGGAACAAGGTATCCCGTCGAGCATCCAGGCTAGGGCATCCCACTTTGCTTCCCATCACTGGATAATGGAGGCCAACAAAGTGCTCTTGAAGGTGAGTACAGTCATCTTGTGGCTGAAGAAGCTGGTGAGTGGAGTCATCTGGAAGACTGTAGAGGAAAGAGCTGTCTTCTGTTCTTGAGCTGGGCAGCCTGGGGAGGCAGGCAAAGAGGTTTAGTGCTGTTAATAGATCTTCCCTCCTTGAAAGAGAAAACCTGTGTAAAAGCGAGCTGCATCAATGCAGTGACACAGAGTGTTTCTAAATGAGGGGAAGAAATTGGAATGTACTTGTAGGATGGGAATGAAGTGATGGGACCTGGTATCCATGATCCAACAGCTAGTGAGTCCCATAGGAGCTGGGAGGATTAGTGCCTCACAGGGAGCATGGTAATAAAGAACATCCAAACAGTGAGACACAACGCACCAGCAAATGGAACCTGGGCAGATTCCAGGGCAGCTGTTTATCGGCATCCAGTCACGGCTGTTTGCTTCTCTTGTCCTGCTTTTCAGTCTCCCACATTGGAGCAGCAGGAGGAAAAGGGGGTGGGGGAAGTAGGTCTTGGCCACCTCTACAATTAAATTATTCCTCCTTGATATTGTAAGAGGAATGAGGCTTACAAGAGAATTTGGACCATGAAGGCCTACTACTGGGCATGGATTTGTTTCCCAAATGAGTTGGGACAGATGGGAGTGTTTGAGAGCAAGCTTTTGTGAGCATGTAGTCTTGTGGGTCCTAGTGGATTGTTCCATCCCCCGCCTCCACAACCCAGGACTAACCTGGAGGTCTGGTAGTCTTGCTGTGCATTCCCATTTTGCAGCACTCTTGCCTGCAGCAAGGCATTGGTCTCCTCGTGTGACTGGAAGGACAGAGAAGGATTCTTGGAGCAATAGCACAGAGCAGCATTAAGAAGCAGGTGCTGATCAGGCAGTCAGAGCATTGGGGCAGACTGGTGAGGCTCTTTGGCAGAAGGCAGAGAAAGCTGAAACTTTCTTTTGTTACAGAGGACAGTGTAACTGAGCACTGAAAAACTCACTTCATGCTCACTGCTGAATCAGTAGGGGATGATGACCCATTTACAGTTTCTGCTGTGGCAGTGCCTTGGCCTTTGTTACTCTTTACACACAGAGTCCTCAGCACTGCCAGTCCCTGTGAGCTTTGCTCAGGAGAAACAAGGAAGCATTCCCGTAAGAGCCTTTTCTCATGGCCTCCTCCATACTTAAGAGCCACTGCCCCAAGAAACCACCCATTCACCAGTGCTTTGGAGACCTTCCTGTTCCCCCCATGTCTCAGACTCCACTGCAAAGGGGAAATCTCTTTTAAAAAGCCAGTCTTGCCCCTTCCACATGCTGCAAAGTGTGCCAGCCATGCCTGGAGAAGCCCTCTCACTGCCACCGTGGCCTCCAGCTCACGTCAAACCAGCTCTTAACCACAGATGGACATACCGGTGGCACTTTATCTGGGCTGTAATCTCGGGGCTTGGTGCTTGCATACCCCACTCCTGAGGAGGGGCAGATGCCATTCAGATGTGCCCTGTTGGTGTAGGGCTGCCCGTTAACATAGGGGTGTCCATTGGCACGAGGTGCGGAGATGCCCCTCAGTGGCACCATGGTGTACTGGCAGGATGAGACCAGAAGCCCAGCTCCTGGAAAGCCCATGTCAATGGTTTGCTCTGCAGAGGGAAGAAAAAGGAAGTCTGAGGCAAAAATCAGAGGTAACACTGAGCTTCTTGAAGCTCAGCAGGGATAGAGTTAGGCTGTTCTCTCGGGAAGCTGTTTTGGCACCCAAGGCACCCTTTGAGCCAAATGGTGGAAAGGGGCCCTACATGACTGACAGTGGAGTGCCCTTTTGGCCCTAGTCCAAGAGGTTCCTTTTCAACAAGGTAAGCAGGACATGGGACAAACAGTGGCCTTTATCTTTATGAAGTTCCACAGGGCACCCAAGACTTGCCCTCTGCCCACCCTTCCCCTGCTTCCCAGAATGTGCAGCCCTCACATTTTGGGCATTTGACTCAGCTACACCCAGGGTCAAATGCAATCCACAGGCAAAGTGTATCTTGTAAATTAGCCCTTAAGAAAGAATCCTTACTCTGCTTGGACCAGGCTCTCCAAAGACAAAAGGGGATGAAAGCCACAATGAGGAGTACAATAGAGCCCAGCACAACGCCTACAATCAAGTATGGCAAGTCACTGGAACGGGCCACCATGGCTCCTGCCCCCAGGCCACTGTGCCCACCACTTAGTGGGGGATGCTGCTGTGGGGGCACTGTGGACGGTGGAAGACGACCTGGCAGACCAAGAGACTTCCGAGCTGCAAAGGAAAGAGAGACAGAGCGTTAGACACAGAAATGGCAGATGGAGTAACAGCCCATTCCAGAGATGTCTATACTGCTGTGGAGTGGGCAGGCTTCTATGGTGGCTTTAAAGAAGCACTCCTCGATGACAAGATTTCCTAGAGTAATGCATACTGCAGCACAATGTCCTCTGTGCTTGGTTTACAGCTTTGTCAGATCTGCTCTTGGGCTACTAAAGTAAAAGCTTTTCAAAAATGAAAATAGCTTCTGCAAAATACACACTTGGACTTAATGCTGTTCCTATCATGACAGTGCAGCTGCTTGGAAGACAACATGGGACCTGCTTCGAACCCCACACAGGCGTTTGGCACAGCAAGGGAAAGTTAGTCCTTCTGGTTCCAGTCACCACCTGTGTGATACTTAGGGAAACAAAAGGTAACTACTACTCTGAGGGACAGTGATGGTCTCTGCACAAGGGGTCTGTGAGCACTGTTATGGGTACATACACACACTGATCAACAGCATGAATGACCCTACGTCTCTCTTCTCTCCAGTGCTGCCTTCCATCACCTTCCCTGAGCTCGGATGATGCACTGTCAGGCAGGGATTGTACCTCCCCTGCCGGGCTCTGACAGCTGCAGGCAGGGAAGGCAGCAGGCTGCACTCCCAGAGCTGCCCTTTGGTTACCTTTAGTTTCACAGATCATCACATTGCTGAACTCGCTTTCACCACCCTCGTTGAAGCATTGCATCTTAATGTCGTACGAGGTCTCTGGCTGCAGGTGGCTGATGGAGTGCCAGTACCGATCTCCTGCAGAGGGAATGAACACATGTGCTGTTAACTTCCTCAGGGAACACACAGCTGGCCCAGCCCTGCAGCAGTGCTAGGTAGAGTAGGCCTGGACAGCCACTGCCTTTTGTGCCTGTTGTACACAGGGCTCCTTCCTTCTGGCTGTGTCATCTTCCAGAAGGAACCAGCAGCTGGGACCAGTCTCTCAATTTTTCCTACCTTCCACCACATCCTTCTTGTAGTCACTGTCATTGTCACTGTCAGTAGGGCGGTAGTAGATGTAAAATCCATGAATGGGAGTGTTGTTGTTGCTGGCTGGGATATACTGCAGAAAATGGGAGGGAGAACAGAAATTAGCAGAGACATCTATGTTCCATATTTTTCTACGTGAGGAGCAGTTTGGGATAGGGACAGGAAGAAAACCTAGCACAGGGATCTTCTTTGTGTTGCCAGTGGTTTGCACAGTAAGGGTTTCCTTACAAGAGCTCAGTGCTATTTTATACTCTCACACTTTGCTACTCTCAAGTAATAGACAAGCTGTGAGTCTGTGCCTGTCACCCCAAGCATCCAATGCTCTGCTCCCTCTCAGCTGCCACAGGCAACGATTCACAGAAAAAATTCCTCAGCAGCAGTGACTTGGCTAGGCATGGGTAAGCACATCTTGACTCCAGTGGGCTCATGGGTTCCAGACAAACTATGTCTTGCCACAAACTGGTGACTGCACTGCAGGAATCTTGTGTTTCTGAAGACAGCTCTCCTCCTTCCCCACACCCAGAGAACTACTGTCCCAGCTTCACATGTTCTTGCTGTCTTTCACCCAGTATTTTATCAGCTACTGTTTGTGTTTAAACAGTGCCCATCCTGCTCTGTAGCAGTTTCTGGCTAGAAGCAGGTAGGAGAAAGGAGGGCAATGTACCCCTAAGCTGTTGAAAACACTTGGATCTGGGCTTGTGATCCAAAAGCTCCTGCCCACTCCTAAAAATTCTCTGGAGTGGACTGCTGTAAACGATTATGAGCATTCAGGACTTTTACCCAGGGAGAGTGAAGGACATATCTGCTGGAAACTGCTTGGACAGAGATGATAATGGGTTCAAGGAGGGCCAGCAGCCACCACATGCATTGTTGAACTGTGCTTGTTGATCAAAACGGTCAAGACCCTGAGGTTACCCACTGAAATCTTCCTGTGCACAATGTTAGATTCAAGGGTTTCGTAGACTCTCTGACTTCCTGCCCTTCTATGTGGCCCAAGCCCAGTCCTCCTTTGATGGAGGCAGCTGTTGGATCCCAGATCAATTTTGCTGGTGACAGGCTCCACTGTGGTGACCTGGAAGAGGCATAAGCAGGGCAAGTAGCTCCCACACACCTTCTTCCTGCACATCATCCCCTACAAACCTTACCATCCACTTCAGCATGATGGTGGTCTCATTGATGGCATCTGTGAAGGTGATGTATGGCCCGGCCACGGGGCGCTCGTAGACACGGTTGCTGTACCCAGACACCACATATGGCCGAGATGCTGCACTGGGCTCACTCTCTCCCAGGATGTTCAGTGCCCGGACACGGAATTTATAGGATGTGCCTAAGGAGAAAATGGGAAATGAAAGAGTTGCAGTGATTGGAGTCTTCCAAGACTTCTACTGTCAGCACAGGCTTGACTGTGAAGAGGGGCTATATCTTCTCCAGCAGGCAGAGAGCCTATAGGGAGTTTGTGATCGAGGTACAAATACAGAATAGCCACATTTCAGCCATGTGCTTGATGGAGCCTGCTTTTATTTTGCTTCCTCAATTCCTGTCTGAATGGTCTAAAGTAGCAGTTTTGGATTTGTTTTGCAGTTAAGAGATGTCTAAAAGAATATCCTGATCTGAAAGCAGGTATGGAAAGGTGTCTTTTCTCTACTACATGGGAATTAAGTATATAAACATCAGTTAGAAGTTCAAAGCCTAAGTAGTTATTACCCAAACATCATTCTACTGGTCTTTAAGTTGAGGTAGTTAATGTCCCTGCTTAAGCTGTCCAGCTTTGTGATGAAATCTTTCTCATGTGAAATGCAATGGGAACTGTGTGCCCATCTGTCTCGCCTGTGGCTAAGGAAAGTTCTGTCCTGCCTAGTAAATGGCAAAACCAAATGCCTTTAGTAACTATATCCTGTAGCACACAAAAGCATGTGTAAGCCTTCCTGAGGGAGTTCAAAGCTATGCTGGTCTTTGCAGCTGGAGAAATTGGAGAAGCATCTGCAGCTTCTTCCCCCATGCACTTAGGGCAGGAGCCGGGAAGGCTTTGTTTGGCTCACACATACCAGGGCTGAGCATGATGTGACAGATGGATAACTATTCTACAGGGACTGTTCAGCTTTCCTACAGACCTCCAGAAAGAAGGGAGGAGAACACCTGCCTACCTTTCTCCAGACCTGGGATTTCTACGGAGAGGCGAGAGGGAGGAATGTCACTGGTGGCCAGGGCCCAGTCTCCCAACTTCTTCAATTTCTTATACTCCACACGGAAAGACTGAATGGGGAACCCGCCATTCCCACGGGGGATCCAGGTCACATACACAGATGTCTCTGATGCCATAGAGATGGTTGGACGGTCTGGTGCCTCTGGAGCTGCAAGAGGCATAGAAAGCCATGAAACATATTCTTCTTGCCCTGTCTGGATGGTTATGTAGCTCAGAGGTATGCAGGTGGACTACCTGCATTGCACCCATCCACATGCTCTTTAAATCCTGAATACTCTCATCTTTCCGTCTCTTCATTAGAGCTGGCACCCCCAAATCCTCACTCCTTTCAGTTTTTGCCAGCAAATACTTTTTACTCCTGCTTGCATCTCACTCCTTTCCCACTCTCACCTTGAGTAGGATGAGACAAGCTTGAGATGTGTACACACATGAGAGGGAGAGCAGAGGTGTGGATGCAGAGCTGGAGATGGAGCAAAAAGCCTGGCTGATGTGGAAGCAGTGAGCAGGGGGAGACTGACACTGGGGACAAAGAAGTGTTGGAGATGAAAACAGGACAGAGTGAGAAGCAACAGCTGAGGAGGAAACATGGAAAAGTTCTGAATTGTGGAAATACAATTTGATAGGAAAACAATCAAAAGATGAATGGGTCTGTGAACATGAAAGAAAGGCAACACATGAATGAGTATTGGGGAGATTGAAGAATGGGACTTCACAGAAAGGATTGAAGGAAAGAATTTCACAGAAATTATAATGGCAATAGTAATGGCAAACAAAGGGTGGGAAACAATTAATTGGATTTATCAGTAGGGATCTGATGTTTCTCCAGTGCAGAGAAATACCCAAAGGTAGCACCCTAACCCTGAAATAGACACTAACTGCCCCTTGTCAGACTTTGACTGAGAGGGGAGGATGCCAGGACATGCATGGACTTGGTCCCCTTTCCTCCCTCAACACTCCCCCAGCACCCAACGGTGCACTGCAGTTGTTGTGCATTTGCAGACTTCAATAGGAGGGCTTTCTGAACCCTCCACATGAAACTCAGCAAGAGCCAGAGAGTTTCTGACAAGTCCTTGCATTAAAGATGGGGCCAGGCAGAGGGATCTGCCTGCACTCCTAAGACAGTCTGCCAAGGGCAGTAGCAGGGCCGTCCAAGAAGGAGGTAGGAACTGCCTCTCTTTCCTTTGCAGGAGGTAGGAACTGCCTACTCAGCATTGCACAGTCTTGATTTACCCAGCGGAGACTTCAACCCCAGCATGTCCTGGCCACTGCCAGCACCCCTCTCACTCCCCCTCCCTCCCTGCCCAGTTCAGGGAGGGCCTTACGGGACAGGCGGCTGTTGTCAGACTGGTTACTGCTCTGAGTGCTCGTGCCTGGGTCATCCCTCTGGATTTGCTGCTCTTTGCTGGCAACAATCTCTGGTTTTGGGCGCCGACCTGTGCAGAAGGGAGAGGTGGCATCACTGACACGGAGTTAATTTTTGCTGTGATGAGGAAAGAGAGTATTCCCAGCCAGGATGCCAAGTTAAGTACTCCCCAGACTGTAATGGCCCAAAGGGTTCAAAGCATTCAGCCTGCAGGCAGGAACTAAATCTAAAGGGGAAAGTTTGTTAAACTGATAACAGGTCTCCCTCATATTTAATTTTCTGCAACTTTTAATTAGTTTCCTTGAAATGTTGCTGGATTTCTGCCTGAGATGGTAGCAATTAGCATAAGATGGGAGCCTGAGGGGAGATGTGAGCAAGCCCACCACCATCAGGAAGGTTGCTACAAAGGGAACACCATTCCCCACACCTGCCAGGGACATGAAAAACAGCCAGGGGACAGGGGGACTTAGTGTAGACATTTTCAATATCCTTTTAGTGGCAAGGAAAGCTAAGCACTCAACATACTGCATGGGAAAGCTTGAAGTTTCCTTTAGCACGGGAGAAGCTTTTAAAGACAGATTAGGAAAACACCTGTTGGGAACAACCCCCACAGGCTGATTGTGTCTCCAGGCAAGAGGATGGATTAAACCTCTTGACATCCCTGCTAGACCCATTTTCTATGGTTCTGTAGGTGTTCAACTGAGACAGAGGGAGGAAGTGACTTGATAAAACCCACACAGGGGGGAAGACCTGATTATCACCCTCCCACTTTCCACTCTTCCTCTGACAGTCGCTCTTAGCTGGGGGCACCTGTGTTTCCAGACCAAAAGCAGCTATTTTGTCCTAAGCCTGGTGCCTGTGCCTCAGGGCTGGGACAGGATGTCTCAGAGCAGCCCTCCCCTGACTCAGAGCAGCGCACCCAGAGAAAGGTTTGACCTTTACCAGTCCGGAAGGTCACCATGGCCGTCTGTCCCTCGCCGGCACAGTTATGAGCAGCCATCTCCACCTCATAGAGGCTCCCGGGGTCCAGCCTGGAGAGGGTCAGGCGGTGCTGCGAGGCTGGGACCTCCCTCACTGCCCAGCTGTCTGAGGCATTGGTGACCTGCTGAGAGACCAACAGAGGCATTTCAAAGCTGGGGGCAGGCTGGGCTTCTTGCAGGCAATGAGCTCAGAAACTTCCATAGGAGGCTGTGTACCAGCCAGGGCTGCCTCCCTTGCCTGGAGGTCAGTTCCCTGTCTGCAAGGAGGGAGATGTTTCCAGCCTGATTTTGCAAAACTGAAAGATTCAGTTATAAGCTGGACAAGTTGCCCAGGCACCAGAGTGTTTTCTTGACCCCAGAGGTTCACTCAGTCTTGTTCTGTCTGCTGGTTCCCTCTGGTACCACTGCCCTTCAATGTGTGTAAAGCTCTGAAGCAGATCTGCCCACAAAAAGCAACATTAGCCAGAGCATTGAGCTGCTTTAGGAGTCAAATCTCTTCTGCAGATGAGCTGCTGAGCTGCTCGTTTAGATGCTGGCCATTTCCTGAGGATGAGGTACCCAGACACAACTTTGGTCATCTGGACCTAAAACATTTGACTAACAGCTTTTTATCTAGTTCTCTCCAGCTTCACTGGTGGCACTTCCAGGCTGAAATAAAGAACGATAATGTTGGAGCACAAGTTTCTGCAGGGAGGAGACGGTGTATGGCTGTGGCCCCCAGAAAGGCTTGGAAACTGTTTTTTTTGGTGATGGCCTGATGCCCCATGTGGAGGGGGAGGGAAGCTGGGACCTTCCTCCTTCTCCGTGGCTGCAAGGATAATATTTTTGCAGGCAAATAGGCAGGACACTGAAGTGACCCAGTGCCGAAAGGAGCATAAGTAATGCAGGCAATGCAACAAAACGGAAATGCCAAGACTCTGCTGTATCATTCATCTTCTCCAAGTGTTTGACACTGACTGATTAATGCCTGCCTCGTTTTATTTTTATTCCCGAGCCTGCAAAGTTGTGAGGCCAGGGAGGGGAGCCCTAAAGAGTCCTAATATCCTGGAAAGAAAAGGAGAAATTCTTAAGAAACAAAAATAAGGGCTGCATGGCATCTGACTGTTTGCAGGCAACTGAGAGTTCAGGGGCAGTGCAAGAACAGGGAAAAAAGAGACATCCACAGGTATTTTCCAGAGAAGAAGCAGACCCTTGCCCAGTACAAATGGTCTCCTGTCTGAAGGTTTGACTTTCCTTACAGCCATTTTTTATACAAAGAGTCTTTTCTTTTGTTGGTGAATTGATTCCTTCCCTCTCTGCACACATGTTTTTCAAGTCAGAAATGTCAAAACCAGATCATTATAAAACTTGATCCTAAGCATCTCAGATGGAAAGAGACTCTTTCTAAACAAGTTAAAGGGTTATTGGGACTAATTCCTTTCCACACAATCCTTAAGCATGCCAAGAAAGAGTCTCCAGCTGAGAATTTGGACTACACTGAAAATGTATTACTGCAAACTGCAGTGACCCATGGTGACCTCCACTGCCCTGCGGCCCCTTCCAGGTGAAGCGCTGAAAAACAAATCCAGTATGGACAAACTCCAAGCCTGCAAGTTAAGATCACATGCAGAATTGGTAGTTATGTGATACACCACTGGGGAACAAATCTCTTCTTGGCAGCCAACCAGAGCCAATAATCTGGTGAGGCTTTTGGCATCTTTGTGTTTTATTTAAGCTTGCCCTATTGTATTCTTGTTTTGGCATCTTCTGCCTTTGTTTTAAAGGGCTCTTTAAAGAGATGGTTGCTTAGCTGAAATCCTCAGCTGAAGTTTTGTTTAGAAAGAAATCAAGGATTATAACAGCCTTTTATTACAGTGTATTTTTGCAAAACTCAAAACGGTTCCAGGAAAACAGATACATATATTCACATGTTCTTGAAAACAGGGCCTTGCAGTGCCTGGAAATCCAAAACATGCAATCTGGCATGTTTTTGGAATATACTCAAACTCTTTGGGGTTTGAGGCAAAACCTGCCTCTCTACTGTAACTCCTTGCCTACCCAAGGGAAAGACAAGAAGCAAATAGATAAACTTAAGCCCCTTTTTCCCACTTAGCCCCAGTAAAATGGAAAGAGATACTTTACAACTCGAAAGCAGAATATTTACCTCAAGAATGCTTCACTACTTAAAGAAACTGCTGGGCTACAGCTCTGCCTGCAGTGTGCTTGTGCTGCTGAGAAGTACTGCAGAGAGCAGAAACCCTTGGTACTGTACCATGTGCCATCAGCAAGAGACATACTCCACAGAGCACTGCCTTTCAGCTTCCAGAATAAAGAGTGATTAAGGACCTCCACAGAGAATTTAGCATGGCTGTGAGGGCTCTCTGATGGCTGCTCACACTCAGTGAGCACGGGCACTTCAGTGCTGCTGAGCAGGGCAGGTAGATGCAGCAGAGAGAGGCTGTGCTCTGTGTCTTGCAGCCCAAGCCTTTCAAGGCAGAGGCGTCCCCGTGGCTTGTGCCAAGACAAAAGCATTCCAGAGCAAGTCACTGTGCAATCTGCTCTCAGGACTTCCTACTTGTACAAGCACACAACTGGGAATTGGAAGCTACTGGAAACACATGTATGTGCATATGCCTTCTGATTACTTAGGCAGACAGGCACTGCTATGAGCTCCTCTTGGACAGCTCAGCAAATCTCTCGTAGTCTGTGCTCATCACACCTTAATAGGCTGAGGCTGCAGCTCAGGAGGTCCCACCAACCAGTGCCACCAGTGAGTGATGGGCACCCCTGCCCAACACACCTGATCACGAGGTGTGCAAACACGTGATGAGGTCACCGGCCTGCCCGTGGAATGGTGCAGAGGAGACATGGGATCAGGGCAAATCAGCGATACCTTGCGATGCTTCACCACGTAATAGAGGATGGGGGCTCTGCTGTCCGGCCGGGGTCTCCACACCAGATCATAGCTGTCCGTCTTGGATGTCCGAGGAGAACTGAGGATAATGGGGGCCTCAGCTGGAGCCACCAGCTCCCTGTTGGCTGCACACTGTGGAGACACTGCCAGGGGGGTTGTCTCAAGCTTTGGCAGTCCAGTTTTATCCAGGGGCAGCTTTAAGGCACTTTCCCTGGAAGGTGGTGTTGGAGGCTGAGCTGAGCCCAGCTGGGAATCTTGTCCAGGGTTGAGTGGAGCCCCTGAAAGACAAGGTGTCAAAGCAGGGTAAACACTCATCCCAGTCTGTGATGATGGCAGAGCTATGAGACCCTTGTGTGGTGCTGCCTGCTGTGCCACTCTGAAAGGCATTGGCAACAATCTCTCTTTCCCCCACTACAAACCTAATACATCTCTCTGGGGCCTCTCTGAGAACAAGCCTTGGCCACATGGGGCTTCCTCTCTCTCTGAAGCCCCTCTTATCCTGGCTAAGTTCAACAGTGTCCAAGGAATCAGGTGATCCTTCTCTTACCCCAGGTGAATCCACACACATCAGAATTTATGCTCTTGCCCAGCACAAGCTCAAAGGCAGAGCTAAGCCGTGGGGCAAAGCATGTCATGTACACATTGCTCAAATATGCACACATGGTCCTGCTGTTAGAGGTAAAACTGCTGTCACCTGTTCGCATAGGGAGACATGGAGATCCCAGTCAAATTAGTACTCCAAGGGTAGGTTAAAAAGGAGGGAAGAGCAAGGCAGCTCAAACACAAGTGGGGGGATTACACACCAACTTCCTTTCTCCTGTTTCCCCTGCTCTTCCCCTGTGAGTTAAGCTCTGTGATTGGCTGGTCATAAGCTTGGAGAGATGGACTTACCCGGCCGGGCTGTCCGGAGCTGCACCATGGCTTGTGCACTGCCCACCTCGTTCTCGGCCATGCACTGGTATATCCCCTCATCCTCAGGCCCCACGCTGACCAGGCGCAGTGCCCGGCGGGACAGGCGGAGCCGGTGGCTGGCGGACAGGGGGACGGCATTGCGCAGCCACATGACGGAGGGCTGGGGGTTCCCTCGCACCTCGCAGGTGAACTTGGCGCTCTGTCCCCAGGGAATGATTTGCTGGGACAGCTCCATGGTGACCTCCGGGGGCTCTGTGTGGGGAAAAATCACAGCTGCTGAGTGCCACTTGGCCAGGAGCATGACACATTCATGGCTTTGCACTTCTCTCTCTGGCAGGGGTGAGAGGAGAATGGTAGATCCTTTCCTACCCTCAAGACCCACTTCTTTTGTGGGGGCTCACAGTGGTCTGCTTGAATGCACCGCCCCTTCTACATCCACATAAACCGCCAAGAGAGGTGCCCCAAGGCCATCTGCCCCTCTCAGATGACAACAGCCAACTACAAGTCCCATTTTCTGAGATGAAATGCTACTCTGCAAAGACTGTGCTTGTGTCACAACACACTGGCACCTGGATGAAATGCAATCCATAAAACGGGCTTAGCCTCCCTAACAATTTTTGAAGGATGCATGGTAGAAATATATAAGGTGTGGGTAATATCCCTTACATTTCCCACCCCATAGAGAGCTTCCCTATAGAACAGAACAAAAAGAAAGACACTCTGATGCCCTCACTATGCTAAAGTCAAATATATCTATATCTATATCTGTATCTAGCAGCCAGTCTTCCACTAGAAAGTGTTAGAACAAAAACAGTGCCACAAGAGAAGAGATTCTGCAGAGGAAGGGAGGATCCCCCATCTCCAGCCCATGGTAGAATCCAGTAAGGAGGCATTACCACCCTCAAGGAAGAATTTCCCTGGTCTCCTAGAAACTGGAACCACAAGCAGGCATTTGCATTACACTGTGGTTTGTCCAGGGAGAGGCAAAGCACATCAGTCCTAGTATTTTCCCCAAAAAGTAGAGGATAAAGTCCAAGCCCTTCCTGAAACAATGGCTCCGGCAGCACTCACCAAACACCTGCACGTTGTAGAAGATGAATGCAGCTCCGGCCTCCCCAACCCCGTTGTCAGCCGTGCAGCTGTACGTGCCTGAGTCCTCTTCACTCGTGGGGTCAATCAGGAGGTTGCTGAGCAGGAAGCGTGTCTTGTTGTATGCGGAGACCCCGGAGCCATCCTTGGCCCAGGTGACCCGTGGTGGGGGAATCCCGCTGGCCACGCACTCCAGGATGAGGCTTTGGCCCTTGGTGACAATGATGGTCTGAGCTTCAGGAGGGTAGATTATCCTGGCTGCCTCTGCTGTGGAGCCTGGGTCAGAGAGAGGGAGGAAAGAAGTGAGTGGGAAGGAAGGTGGCTGGTGAGAAAGCACCCTGTGCAGTGGGGAGGTGGGATTAATGGCAGGACTAGGACACTGCTGCCCTGTGCGGGGGGCAGATGAATGGCAACAAGGCCAAGAGGGACATTCCTTAAGGTTGTGTGCACACAGCAAGCCTTGTCAAAGGGCTGAGAGCCTTTGCTTGCCCATGACCAAGAACAAATCCTAAGGTAGTATGGCAATCCAAGGGCTGCACGCAGTACTCCAGAGGCAGACCTTGGGGCCTTCTGCTGCCAGAAAGGAGTTTTCCCAGCAACTGGTAACATTGGTTCACACAAAAAACCAGCTGTGTTAGCACTGGTACATGCTACCAGAGCTGGAAGTGCTATGGAGCTGTGCAGTGAAGGGAGAGTGGCTTACGTCTCACACGAAGCCTCTCACTGGATACTGAAGTTTTCACCTCCTGTGTCACGGGATTGTAGGCAGCACATTTGTAAGTCCCTTCATCCTCTTGGCTGGCATTGACGATCTGAAGGTTTCCAGATGGCATAATAAGGTAATTGTCTGTAGAAAGAGAAGGCAGCACATGGTCACAAAATACGCTCCTGTCCAGCCTCCTGGAAGACATTCATTGTCCTGAAGAAGAGGTGGACAAGTAGGAAAGGAAAAACAACATGGTAACACCGACTGCAGTGAAATGACCCCTTCTGGTTAAAATATCAGGTGAAGCAATGATGCAACAATGGAAGGACCAGAGCCTCATGTGAAGCTAGCTTGTCACAGGTACATGCAGCTAATGGAATGAAGTTACTAAATTCAGATCTAAATCTTAAAATTTTGAACAAATTCAAAGTCACCTTTATCCAAGCTGAGCTAAAAGAATTCTTCATGGACACACAGGGATGCCCAAATGAGTGATGTGCCTCACCTAATTCTACTTCCTTGTGCCTTACTTGAAAATATAGCTCCCCAGTCTCAGGCAGCAGGGACATAAGGGAGACCTGCCAGGGACCCTAAACTAACGTGTGCTCAGACAGCTGGCCAAGGGACAGGGAGGAGGCAGCAAGCAGAGAAAGCTACTGCTGGTGAGGAAGGGTAAAACTGAGGGCCCTGAGAGGGGATCCAGCAGGACAGATGCCTGTGCACTCACCTCGGGAGGCCTCCAGCCACTCCTGCTTCACACTGTAGCGGACCTGAGCCTTGGGGTGACTTTCGGGCAGGTCACAGGCAATCACAGCCGTGTTCCCTTCATCCACCTCAATTACATGCTGGCCGTCAAACTTGAAATCTTTGAGATCTGCAAAGAGAGCAAACGATGGGGCATCTCAGTGGCTGGCTAAGAATCTCAGTCTCAGCTCATCCTCTCCCTGTGGCCTCAGAGCTGTTTCACTGTAGTGCCGGCAGAGGACCACTCTGACCCCAGCAGCTAGGGAAACTGGCCTGGTTTCACAGCTTTATTTTTTTTCTCCTCCTCCTTCCTACAAAATGAGTAACTTAAAACACAGCTTCTGCAGAAACTGGCTGTTCCAGGGTTGGGAAACTGGGTGCGAAAAATCCTGGCCTGAGTGTAAAAAATAAGCCAACTTACTGCAGCATTGAAGGGTGGCCAAAAAAAGTCCTTCTGCCGCCTGCTACTTCAAACACAGCTGCTGTCCTGCTACCAAGAAGCTAACTTTGTAGTCACAACTCAGGGAGCCCAGCCTGCTGCAAGGGTGTACAGATGCCAGGTGACACAATGGGAAAAAGTGTGTGAATGCTGGATGCTCCCAGAGATTCCCTAAAACCCTCCAATGCCTGAGCAAACAGTGTCTGTGCTCTGAGCACTCTCGCTCCCATCAAGCATCTCACAGTCGAAGGCTGGTTAACAATGACACTTTATTTGTGCCCAAGCAGTGCCCACACTCCAGATAAAACAACGTGGACTTGCAAGGAAAAACAGTTCCTCCTCTACATAGCACAGCTGCTCTCCTCCAAAGCAGCCGTGAAAACCTGATCCCACCACGTGTCCCTCTACCAGGCTGTGATGGGGGATCCCACCCTGGCCAGGCTGATGGGGGTGGCCGGATTGGAAGCACAGGAGTGAGAAGGAAGTGGTGCTGACTTTTTGTTTTCCTTTCCCTGCTTTTTCAAAGCATGAGCAAAGGACTGCAGCAAAACCCCACAGATCTGGCAGGACAGCCAGCATGCCAGCCTGCCTTCACTAAGCCTTCCAAAGGGAAAACGGGTTTCCACTCTCCCTGGCATGATGGCAAATCTTGCTGGGGCACTGCAAGCTCGAAGTTTGTCTCAAACAGCCTATAGTGGGAGGAAGAAGGTTTTGCGCCAGGAAAAAAGTCCCTCATGCATTTTCACAATGCTATGCACCAGCCCAGGCGACCACTTGGGATAATTGCACATCCTGCAGTTGGTCACAGGTCACATTGTCACATCAAGACTCAGGTTGTTGCATCTTCCCAGGATCCAGTGCTGACACGCCTCCTGACTGGCATGCAACTAAATCCGGATGAGACTGCACTTCCCTTTCGAAACCCCACACTAAGGCAGCACGTCCCATCTGTCGCCTCGGCACGGCCACGTGCTGTCGACAGCTCCCTCACCCCTAGAAACCCATCCCAGGACGTGGCACCCGCGACCTGGGGCAGTTTGGGGAGCTGGGGGAAGCAGGAGGGCTGGCGGCGGGCGGACGGCAGGCAGCCTCCCCTGGCAGCCCCAGCCAGCAGAAAAATGTGTTTTTGTTCTCTGGGAAATGCAGCAGCGCTCCAAGAGCAAAAGACAACTCTGGCTCCAAGCTTCTCCCACCCACAGTCATGGAAAAGTGACATGAAATTTCTCAAGCAGACTTTCTGATTAAAGCAAGATCCTTTATGGAGTTTAAATAAAAAACAGCTCTCTTGGCAAGGCGTCGAGAAAGCCTCCCCAAGCGCGGCGCAGAGGGGCTGCCGGGCGGCTGCTGGGGGAGCCAGCGTTCCCGGGCCCAGATCTGAGGGAAGGGGAGGAGGTTGAAATGAAATGGGGAGGTTTTGCAATGTCATAAAAATGATTTGCAGTGAACATGCTTAATACTTCTGGAATTTCTTGGCATTGTTCAATTAGGGGAAAAAAAAAAAAGAAGGAATACGGGTGAACTTCAGAAATGTGATTAATCCTTTAAGACAGGCTGAGGAGGGGAGCCATATTTCCACTGGATATTAAAGCCAGATGAAAGTTAACTCTTAACTTGTGAAAAGCTGGCAGCGCCTCATGCTCCTCCTCCAATGAAAGTTGCTGCTGGGAAGGGGAAGGATGCTGGATATTTTCTCCTCTTCGCTTTTTATATTTGATCAAGGAATAAAATAGTAAAAGCCACAGAAATGGAAAGAGGTGGAGAAGTGATGAAAGCCCAATGCCTGCTTGCCCACATCATGCATATTTCTCCGATCAACAAAATATAAACGAGCATCAGGAAAATTAATGTGCGCCTTGGTGGTCTGGATTCATCACAGCCAAATTAAGATCTCAGAGCCAAGGCATAGGCTCCAGCTATGCTGGCAGGGATCTGCACACATACACATATGCACGTGTACATGCACACACAGACCCTGACGAGAAGAAGGGGCCCAGGAGCCTACCGAAAGAGCACACTCATGCTTCTAGCACCACAGAGCCATCTTGGAGATAGAAATGAGGACCCTGTGCTGGGGGTACCCTGGAATGACACTGGGCTGAGCAGACAGGGGGACTCCTCATGTGCAGCTCCCCAGATGGCAGCTCAACCCACCTTCTCACAGCTATGAATGCTGCAGCCCCACAGTGGGGAGCAGGACCTCCAGCTCTTCCTCCTGGCTTTCCCTCCACCCAGCCCTGGGGGATGAGGGGTGAAACTGGGGACAGAGGGGGAAAGAACAGAAGAAAGGGATTCTGGGGTGACTGGTGGAGTAGCGTGAAACTGGCAGGGGAGAGGGGAAAAACATCAGGTGGTCACCAGGACAGTCTACTTTCCAATATGCAGTCTATCAACTTCCTGTGAAACTACTCCCCTAAATTCCTGTTCCCCTGCAGAGAACAAAACTGGTTTATTTGCCAGTGGATTTTGGCCATGGGCAGTCTCAAACGGCCTGCTCCCTGCTGGTATGAGCACGTTCAAGCATCTAGTAATGCCAGTGGGTCAGCCAGAGGTGGTCAGAGTGGTCAGGGGCACCCTATCCCCCTCTCTACATGGGATGAGCTCTCCTTCACGCATCCTGTTGCACGTGGCACAGCAAAACAGAGGGTGCTGGGCTGGGATAATCAGCTTTGTTCTGGGGGCTTCAAACAAGCTACTCCTGAGTTGTGGGGGGATCATGTATGCTTCTCCTCACCAGGCCATGCAAGGCAGGGAGGGGTGGAGGACAGGGTCAGCACCAGGGGGAAAGCAGCACTCATCCCTTTGGCTGCCCAGGCAGCAGCAGCCATGCCCCATGTCTAATATGCAATTTGCATCCCAAGCCTAACATCCACTGCAGCTGGGAGAAACCACATCCCCTCTCGCTGGCTGGGTTTTCCTTCTCATATTGCAGCACCCAGCGTGCCAGCCCATGTCCTTGTCCTTAAAAGACACGCCTGACCACAGTGAAGCAGCAAGTCCTCATCCAAGAGCCACCATTCGAGATGTGCTGTGGACAGACTGACTGACAGACAGACAGACAGATGGACTGCCAATCTCAGCCCTACTGGGGTAACGGGGCTTATTTTTATCCTTGTTTTGTTTATGAGGGGTGCAACCAAAGGGCATTGCTCGTGTCCATCTGCACCCGGCTCTGAGGTGCGATGGGGCAAGCCGGGGGACAAGGAGGGTTAGCCCTGCAGCTGGCTGTGCTGCTGTCATCCGAGAGGGAAACCAGCTGAATCCTAGGGCTGGGGGCCAAGCAACAAGGCAGGCCAGACAGACTGGATTAAATGAATGAGAGACCATAAATAACTTTGGAGAAGATGCAGTAGTAATTAAAATGATCACCCTCAAGCTAGAAGTCCTCCCTGCTGTAGGGCAGAGAGAAAGAGGGAAAGAAGGAAGCCCAAGAAGGCAAATGGTCAGGGATGGCATCCCCCAGCCTGGAGGCAGGCACCTTCCACTAATCCCCTCGCCTTTTAGAGCAGTCTGGCTCTTGCTCCCCATCCAGCCAGCACTGCAGGAGCCTGGGCATTGGTGCTGTCACCAACAGATTCCTTCCACCCTTCTGGCACAGGCACAGCCCTCCAGACTCCTGCCTGCTCACACCCCCACAAGCACATCCCCCCACTATGCCTCAGCCCCACTGTCCCACCCTGGGCCCAGCTCATAGTCCTCCTGCCACATCTCTGCTGGCTCACGAAACACCACCTGTGTTTTCCTTCTCTCCCCTCCTCACACCACCTCTGCCCCCGGGGCCAGAGCCCCCTTGCCTGCTCAACAAATGCTTTTCCAACAGGCAGCCACCCCCCTTCCTCCCTCCCTCTTGCCATTGCCTCTGGGGAGTATCAGAGAGAGGCCCAGGCAGTGGAAAATGAATGGGGTTGTCTTCAGAAAGCAGCTGCAAATTCCTGGGGGATGCCCAGCCCGACCTGGTGCAGGGTCACTGCCCATGAACTCCATGCACTGAGGCCCAGCTTCCCACATGTGCTGCCACAAAACAGAAGATGGACCGTGCCAGTGGCATCAATGGAGGGCCACAGGGCAATGAGCCTCCCTTGTCCCACAGCATCCCAGGGACACAGGTGCCTGGCACTCCCATGTCCCTGGCCACAGCGGATACACCAGAGTAGTTTCTTCACTGCACTCCTCATCTATTTTCCTGGTTTGCTTTTAAATGTCATGTCTATCCAGGTCAGACTTGTTTGTTTGCTCACTGATTTTCCATGCATGCAGCTGAATGCTGGGAGATACACAGCTCTTGCCATCTCTACTCACCAGCTTTGCTCCAGCCCTGCACTTCTGTTGCCCTGTGAGCTCCACCAACAGCTCTTGACCTTTCAAGCCATTTGCTGTTGCAGAACCAGCCCACAGCACCATGTTTGTGTCCCTGGTGGATTTACCCAGCCCCACCAGAGCCCACTGCAGCCATACATTTTACATACAGCACCTCTAGCCAGGAGAGAGGCTGGGGCAGTGCTTCTGATGTGATGGCTGCTTTGGTACATAGAATCAGGCATAGAAAGTATCTTTCTCTTCCTTGGAGCTCTCAGCCATATCAAGGGTTAAAGCCTGGCTTGGAAAACCAAAAATAATCCCTGCCTCATCCATTCAAGATGTCTCAGACTGTAGCCCAACGCTGCCAGGTCAGCCAGTGATCAGCAGGTGTGTATCTGCACCAATATGCCATGGGCTGCCAAGGTCGGGTGTGGAGCACCAGGCCAACTTTAACTGGATCAAAAAGTGCCCAAGTAATGCCCAAAATGCTGCTCCTTTCTGCAAATCTCTTCTGCCCCCACCCCTCAGCTATACAATAGCTATTTTATCTCTGCTGGAGGAATCAAATGTTAGTTTCAACCAGCTCTCTGAGCCAGGGAGAACAGAGATGGATGTGGCTTTGCTGTGCCGCAGACAGGAGGAGGGATCCGTCCCTAGGCCAGGCTGTGGCTGCCAGCACTGCAGAGATGGTTATCTGCTTGCTGACTGTCAGCAACACACAGTGAGGGATGGGGCATACACAGCCTGGGGCACTGAGGAGTGTTCCCTCCAAAGGAGGAGAAGTGAAAGAAGTGGAAATAGCCTAAAAGTTGGCCAGATGATGTTATCTATGCCCCTTCAAATCTAGCAAGTCACTTTTCTCAACAACTCTAGGTAATTTTCCAAAACAAATAGAAACCTTGAAAATATTTCCATCTTCACTCTCCCATGCCCCTACTCCCCCTACCAGTGCTTTCACTGACATTCCAGTTTCACTCTCCTCCTACTACCCCACAATAATTTTTGGATGGAGTTAAGACTTTGAGAGGGTTTTCTTCCAGCCCAGAAGGTGATCTAGAAGAGAAGTATCAACTGCAATGCCAACCTGCCAGGGGCTTCCTTCTTGCTCCCAAGACCATGGTTGTCACTGAATCAGCTCTGAACAAGATCCTGTAGAGGAGTTCTGGAGCAGGAGTGAGATCCCATGACATATCTGCTACCATAGCTTTCCAACCCAGTCCCATCACAAATCCATGCTCCCTGTTGTTTCAGACCACTGCAAAGCCCCTGTTGCAAGCAGCCTCCAGCTCATGAACATGAAACTGGATATTTGAACCCCTGTAGAAGGTTTCCCTCCTGCACCCTCAGTCCCATGTCTTTCCTGGGATGTGCACTCTCTCTCTTCCCTCATTGACTGCCAAGTCTACCTCACCTGGAGGCTCTCTACTGCCCAAGGCTGTCCAGATCCATGGGATATGGCCTCTGTAATCCCCAGCTTTCCTTGAGGACAAGGGACCCATGCAGCACAGCACGGGGGTGCTCCATGGTCATATAAACTCTGACTCCAGTTTTGTTTTGTGAGCTTCACTGAATGGTGCTCCTGACCTCCCCTCAGCAGCAGTGCCTTTGCCATGGCAGGAACCACAGCAATGGCCAAGTCCTCCTCTTTTGCACCCACATCCCAAGTTGCAATCCAGTGGGTGAAGGTGATTAGGCTCCTGGAGAGGACTGATGGACTACTCAGTTGTGGCTTTGGTTTCCCCGGGAGGACACTGTGGGGCCTTCTGGTGCCCTAGGACCTGTCTCCCATCCACCACTGATGCTAGACCAAAGAAGACATATCAGACATACTTCATCCCAGGAGACAGAGCTAATGACGGTGGGTTGGGGTGAGGGTAAAAAAAGAAAAGGGGATCAGCCTAAGAAGGAACTTATCAGGCTGATGAGCTGTGTACACCCTGCTCTCCTAAATGCAAACTATGCCCTTGGTAATCCCATCCACCTCCCCCCTCCTCTCCTTCCCTCATCAGGCCACCAGTGCACACAGCCCCCTTTCTGCTCTGGAATGTGTTCTACGAAACTTAATCTCTGCATGGGGCTCAGGCCAAATCCCCCAACAGATTCGGCCCCGTGACAACACCCTCCCACTCTGCTTTAGAGTTCAGCAACTCTCTCCTCGCTTTCCCTGGCTTCTTCCTCCTCCTCCCACCCTGCCTGGCCTAAACATTTCACTCCTGATTAATGTATCAGTGACAAGCCAATAGCTCTTGGCTTTAAAGTAAAGCCAGCTCCCACTTTGCAAACATCTTCACTTCTTCATTTTCTTAAGACAGCCCAAAACTCCCCCTTGCCTGGAAGACGAAGCCCTTTCCACACTCAGGGGCTGTCACTGCCAGGGGATGGCAGTCTCCTCTGCACACACTTGCTCCACCAAAAACTGCATGGGTTTCTGAGAAGCTGGGGCTCTCCACTGCTCCTTCTTACATACCCCCAAATATAGCACTTTCTCATATTTAGGCATAACATCCAGCCAAAACCAGGCGCTTGTCAGAAAAGTTGCCCACTCTAAGACACCCTCTCCCACGCACAGGTCTCCTTCTCTGTCGCCAATGCCAGAGGGCAGCAGCGAGGAGCACTTAAAATCAGGGATAGGAGAGAAGTCCCTCAGTCAGAGCTGTGTCTCAGGAAGGCAGTAAAACTTAGCAGACACTGGCCCTGTGCTGGCAGCAGCCCCACAGTAGCCCAGGCAGCACTTTGGCCATCAGCACCATCAGGTACTATTTGTAAACTCGATCAGGAATTCAGCAACCAGAACGGGCAGCAAGACTGTTGGGAAACCAACCACACACACAAACTTCATAGCTCAGACATTTCCTGGTCTTGCAAAAACTTATCACTGCAGGACAGTTCTGCAGTCTACCCCAGAGGAGGAGAATTTCTTGGGTCTAGGCTGGGTCATAATATGACAGCCAGTCCATGATCAAAAATGCTACAAAATGGCCTAAGTCAAAGGAGTTCTCCCTTGATGCCAGAGTGAACAAGCAGCTATGGATGAGCCTCTCAAGAAGTGTGGGTGATGGCCAAAGCAAAGCAGGAGATGGCAGAGGACTAAGGCTACTCACTAGCTAATGTGACCACTGCAGGGATACTCGCAATGACTCCTTCAGGCACACGGGCAATGCACTGGTACCGCCCCACAGTGTGGTTGTTGAGAGCTGTGATGACGAGTTTCCCTCGCTCCACGTGGATACCCAGCACCTCATCTGATCCAGCCAGCTCCTTCCCGTTCAGTCTCCAGGTGAGGTTCACTCTGGGGGGATCCACCACACACCCCAGGCTGACTGGGCCCCCAAGTTTTTGGACAATGGAAGCAGGTTGCACTGTGACCTGCAGAGACTCACCTGCACAGAGGGAAAAAATGGGATTAAGAAAGCTCTGTGAAACTCAGCACAAGAAAGGACAGAGACAAAAGCTGCAGTGCTGTATATTTTGCATTCCCCTCCTTGCTTCTGCTTGTTCTACACCTTCCCCTTAGCTCCCTACACACCCACCCTTAGTGCTTGAAGATGCACATCAGCCCTGTTTCTCCTTGGAACCATCAGATTGAAATGTCCCATTCCAAACGTACCTCCTTCTCCTCTGGAGGAGTGTTTGAACCTAGATCTTTGGTCAAGGCTACTGAGGAAGCAGAGGAGAGAGGAAGCCACTTTGTACTTGAGGCATGGCTACATTGAACAGCAACAAGGCAAAACAAAATGTAATTAATGGGTAAGAACAGGAACTCACTCAGTCTGGCAAAACAGGTAGCGGCTGCAAGCACGAGGCAAGGGATGGGGGACATGGGCCTCTTCTTTCCACGTGTCATTGCCATCCCATGCAGTGTGACCTGAGGTGCCCAAGGAAGGGTCCCATAAGCTGCCTCAGGGGGTGCAGTGGACGTGCAGCAGTGGATTCCTGTGGATGACAAGAGACAGGATGGATGAAACCCCTCAGATTTCCTGCTGGTTTCCAGCCCTGACCGGCTTCTTCTACCAACATCCCTAAACTGCCATGTCTGAGGAGGCTATAGACACTGATGCAAGCATTTCTCTTCTCCATCCTCTCCCCCAGTCATGGCTATGAGTCTTCCAAGACATCCCACCCTCAGCCCTTGCTACATGTCTGCACACAGACACACACTTTCCTTCCCCATTTCAGACTTGGCACAATGAATGACAGCAATGGACACCAGGCAACTCTCAGGAACAAAACACAAGGATTTCCAACAAAGTGTCACTGAAGATATTCGCTAAGTGTTACTGCCACTTCTTGCATGTGTATGGAATATATTCTATCTTGAACACAAAAGTAAATGAGTAGTATAAGTCCTAAGCCCCATGAAAACAGAGGTGATCCTGCAGTTCCAGTCTCTACCCCAGACACTGGCCACGTTACTACTGGGTATGCCTATGTTTCAATCCAGATGGAACTCCTTAAAAGATAAAAAAGTTTTTCAGGAGATCTCTGAAAGGAATTATGCTGAAGTGAAGGAGATATTTTTTTCAGGAAAAAAGAAATACCCAGTTTTAAATTTGTTTAAATTCAGTGCAGTAGGATGAGGGCAAATTACACTAAACTAAGAGACTTGATCTGTGAAAAGATTTCAGGTCAACTGTTCTGTTTGAAACACACTGCCCATTTTGAGTAGAACTAGCCTGTCTGGACAAACCACCAGGTTCATATCTGAAAGCATCAACTATCTCCAAAAAACCAGAAGTGCAAGGTCACCTGTCACAACCCAGGTGACAGACTCATGAACTCACCCTAAAGCAGACAAGCAAGATCAGGGAGATTAAAGATCTCAGTGGCTGCCCCAAGAGACACCTCTGATGTCAGACTGGATTTAGTGTTAACCAAGGCAATGAGCTGAACTCAAAGAAAAGACTTCCCTCCATGGACATCATAACCCAGCTACAGGACTTCAAGCTCCCTCCAGTTGCAGCACTAAGAAGATGACCTGCAAGTCTCAAAGCCATTGTAGAACTGCTCCTGTGGCATGTCTGCAAGGGAGAAGCCCAAGGCCAACCAAACCATGGAGGTCTGCCCAAGTATCAGTTATATTGTTTGCTCCCACTGCAGATACACAAGGACTTCATTAGCTGCAATCGCCATACTCAAGAGCATCTGGACTCTGCAGAGCAGTACTTCCTACTGCCACCACGGTGACTGATTGAGCCATCACCTGTTTGAATATGTCCTTTCCATAACCACCTCATCAAAGAGGGGACAAGTCCCTTCAAGCATAACCCCCAAAATTAAACCTCCAAACTCCTGAAGTAAGGACTGACATAGAAACCCCCTGAGATGCTTGATGAGTTGTTCAAGGCAAGGCTGATTACTGCTAGCAAGGAACTACAGCATTTGGTGAAATTTGAACTACTCTCAAATGACTTTGCTTGGCTTCTGGTGACAGTAAAGGTGCAGAAGTGCAGTATAGGGCAATGTCCATGGCCAGCCACGCTGAGGTCCATGTCGTGACAGCAAGAATCCAGCTAGCTCACTTGCAGGCATCTCTGCAAATTGGACTGTCCCTCTGGCATCCTCACATGCTGTCCTTTTTCTCCCCATCATGCCCTAGAGCAATGCCTGGGGGAGAAGTCATGGAGAAGACATTCATATAAAGTTGAGAAGACAGAAGAAAAGCATCCTCTGAGGTGACGATTTCAAAAGGAAGCAATGCCAAGCAAAGTGACCTGCCCCTAGAGCTTTGCAAGCGACACAAAGAGCACTTTGGCACTTTGCAGGCCACTGTGAGCTCAGCTGGCTGGCTGGCCCAGTGGGCTCAACACAAGGCAGCTCTTTCCTGGGACTCACAGTCATGGTTACTGTGGCTGTGAGGCCAAGATGATAAGATCTGATGAGAGTCAAGAGTAAATTAAGTCAAGCTTGGCATGCTCTGATTTGGCTTCCAGGCATTCAGAGGCACGGACAAAGCTCAGACATTAGACATATCCTGAAGGCATCCAGACAGATCAGCTCTGATCATACTCTGCCTACTGCAGCCCACAACCCCGTTACATGTGAAAAGCCTCTGTGGGTAACCTCCAGAGCCAAAGCAACAGGACAGCAACTTCCTCTCCCTACCTGATCCTTCTCAATAGTCACTCTCCTTGCCCAAGAAGAGTCTCAACAATTTCCCTCATAAACCAGCACATCTCTTGTAGAAGATACTTTAGTGACTGACTTGTAAACCACCTGAGTTACTGAAGTTCATTTCTTCATGTAAGACAACCACTAAAGCACCCTTCATTTATGCTACAGCCACCTCAGCAAGTCACCACTGACAATGGCTGTAAAAGTGCCCTAGGTCTGTCTGTACCAGAACATGCCTTATCACCACTACCACTGATGCACAAGTTAATGTCCCACTAATTACACTCATCTGGAAGAGACTTTGAGCTGATTCAGGCATAAAAATACCTCACACCCTAACATGTACTGGAGACAGAAAGCCTTACACATTTTGGGGTAGGACTTAACATCCTGCTCCTCAGTGCTGGAAGCCTACAGAGCAAAGCTGACTCATTACCCCTATCTGGATGGGTTTGGCAGCAGGATGGAAAAATGTTGGACAGAACAGAGTTGCTCCTTGGAGCCCATGCTGAGGGAGGGGGTAGGCAAAGATGTTCCCAACCAGACCTCCCTGCAGCTCTGCGTTGCACAGAGCCTCTGGCCAGAAGGGCAAAGCCAAAGAAGCAGAAATGTGTGCTAGACCCTTCGTGAGCTGGGACCACCCAGGCACATCGATGAAATTACTAAATTGGCTGCTCCCAGGTCTGTAAAAAAGATGAAGAGCAATAGGTGGGGAGAAAAAAGGGGAGCTCAAAAAATTTGGCCACGGCACTGGGCAGATTGAACAGTATTGAGTAGAGTGAGAAGGTGTGTTGCAACAAGTGTATGGTACCTCCCCAAACCTCCAGGCAAGAGAACAAGCTCTAAATAGGGACATGTGGCCATTTCTTTTACAGCTGAGTGAAGTACAAAAAGTAAATAGCCAGCATAAAAATAATGGGGAAAATGAATGAAAACATCAATTCCAAAAGAACTATTAGGATCCAGGGCCAGATTTTGAAATTCTCAGCTTCCACAATTGAAGCCAGATTTTCAAAAGCATTCAGTTCTTGACATGCTGAGCTCTCCTGAATAGGCAACCAACTTATTTCGATGCCTAAGTGGGAGTTGACCTCTTTTGAAAATGCTGCCCTTAAGCAGCCTGCAATGGTGCAAAGCATGGAACTTTATTAATCAGGCAGCTTTCAATCTGCCTGGTGTCCCTGCAAGTGGTGCCAGAGTGGGAGAGGCAGCAGTGGTAGGGAGTGGAGTAGGCCCCAGGCATTCCAGCTAAATTCCCAGAGGTGGTAGTCACAGGCAGGGGCTACACCAGGAGCTGCAGGGCTGCTGCATGAGAGTGTCCTGCTCTGCTGCCTCCTTTCCCAAGGCAGGTACCCTGTGAGGTGCCCTTCATTCTTGACACTTCTGCAGCCACCAACACCATCAGCCTCAAGAGCTCCTGCTTAATTGCTATCTAAGAAAAGAAAGTTAAAGTAATTTAAGTGATTCAAGGGGGAGGGAAAACACAAATTGTTTGTTTATTTATTTTAAACCCTTTCCTGCCAGGTTAAAATAACAATTTCCTGTCAGTGGAGCTCTAGGTCCCTTTCAGACAGACCAGTAAATCAAAGGAGGGGCCATTAGGAGAACAAACTTAATGAGAGCTCCATCAGCTATGGAGGGGTGCTGGGGGTGTAAAATCTGTCGACTCGGCTTCCCACCACACACCTAAGCCCACCGAGGCCCCTGCATGCAGCCCCAGCTGTGCCGCGGCCATGGAGAGAGCACTGCAAAGGAAAATCAGAGTGGAAGATATAAAGGGAAGAAAGGTATGCCCGTGTACGGCAGGGGGGTGACAAAGCTCGAAAGGAAAAAGGGATCTGAATTAAGCACAGGCAGCAGGAGAGGTGTTTGCTGATTAGAAACTGAAGGTTTTACTGAGGAAATGCTGCTCACAGTCCCAAGCCCCCTCCTGCTTAACAAGGGCCAGCCAAGCAGCCCTTGTTACTGCCACACTGTCTGTAATTTACAAGGCTCCCAAATAGGAACCAGCCTCTGTCCGGCTCCGGGGCAGCATCCCTGCACCAGCTCAACCGGCAGGCTGTGGGAATGCAGCGGCACTGGGAGCTGTAGAAAATACTCACCGATGCACACCAGGGTAGTTTGGGGTTGTGTCAAGAGGCTGGACACCCAGCACTTCTTTGTGCAAAGGATGAACAGCAGGAAGGGGAAGGGGCTGCTGGGCACTAAGGGAAAGACTGCAGCAACTTCGGTCCAGCTACCAGCTGGGGACACCCTGGGTGACTCTGGAGAATTCACTGCAGCTGGATTCCGTTTCCAACAGGTCAAGTAGGGACAATGATACTCCCAGTTCTCTGTTTTATACATTGGGGCTTGAGCTGTTCAGAGAAAGCAATGTCTTCTACTGTACTGTGTGCCAATTTTACTTGTAATCATCAGTTTTTAATACAAGACAGCATTTTTTTTCCTACAGAACACAAACCACTGAAAAAGAAAATGTAGAAGAGAAAAGAGCCACTGTACCCTTTTGTCTTACAAATTAGGGAATCTGTGGGCTAGAATAGGAAGCCAACCTGGCCCAAGATTATATAGTAAAACAGTGGAAGGGCTAAAATCAGATTCACAGAACACGGGTTTCACTGATTCACAGAATATTCTGAGTTGAAAGGGACTCACAAAGATCATCGAAAGTCCAACTCTTAAGTGAATGGCCCATTTGGTGATCAAAACCGCAGCCTTGGTGTTACTAGCACCATGCTCTAAATCAAAAGCTCTCTGACTAGTATCTCCATCCCATCAGGCAAGTTACTCTTGGATCCCAAATCTTTTGCATCCCATCTGACAAATTACAATATACAACTGTATAAGCCTCTAGGTGAAAAAATACGGTCCAGGTGACACACCTGAACAGGTCAGCTGCAAAGTCCCTGCGTGATTCCTGGCCATGGACAGAAACCCTGGCACCCCTGACTGGTTCTCCCCAAACCATCAAACAGCAGCATCCTGTAGGACAAAATTAATCTCTACCCACTCCCTATTCCCATTTCAAAGTATTGATTTCCCACTGTTAAGATATACTCATTCTCTCTCAAACAGTTTGGAAAAGGACAGGTTGGCAGCAGGAGAGACACTTCCTCTCCCACATAAGATCATGGGTACCCAGTGGGGATGGGGGTGCCATGGGAGAGGCAGGATCCCAAACAGGAAGAGGCTGATACCAGGAGAGAGCAGAGAGGCAAAATCCAATGTTATACCACAATGTCTGAAGTCAAGGAGGTAGCACAGTGTATGTGGAAACTGGGATAAAAGCTTGCCTATTTTTCCCTCTGTAGCACTGAGAGCTGCTGACTTCAGTGTGTATTAGCTCTTTTAACACAACCCTTGACTAACTGTATAAGGAGTTCCCCTCCTCCCTTTTTTTAAAGTGATTAGGCCAAAAAGACTCTCTTACTGGCTGCTTGTGAGCTCAGAGAATCCATCAAGAAGCCACAACAGAGAAAGCTTGGGATAAATTCATGCTTGTAGTCAGGAGAAGGAAAATATCCAGAGGAAAACCTTGCATGGCACAATCACCATGCAAATCAGTGAGTTTGCCTGTGAACTGCAAATCTAACTTGAGTGTTGGGTGACTCTAAAGAAAAGACACTCTAAAGAAGAGTTTTAATTCAAGCAAGTCCTGAGCAATTTAGCAGCAATAGACACCTCTCTAAAAAACAAACAAAACTTCTGGGTGGAACAGCTCTTTTTCCTTGAACAGAACTGCTCATGCCAACTAAACCAGCAACAAACCAAACATGTAAGAATCTTTGTGACTTCTTTTCATCTTCCTCAAGATAAAGCTGCTTCCCTGAACAGTTCCTTTTCACAACAGCCTGCAGCATCACCAGGGAGAGGACTGGGCATGCTGGCTTCGAATCAGCAATAGGATGCAAAGCCTTCTCATTGCCTCTGACTTCTGCTCGTATCCCTGAAGACCCAATGCCTGCAGTTTCTGGCACCTCTCCATCCGACGGTTTCTCTGAACTGAGTGCCACTTTCCAGCTGGCATTGATCAGGCTGACTTCACTGAGCCCCAGCAAACCCCTCCACGTTGGCATTTCGTCAGCCAGCAAGCGTGAGGCTGCTTGAAGAACAAAATGCCACTCTCATACAGGCTATGGGCTCCCCATTGTCACCATGGTGGTGGCACCCCAACGAACATGGCTTGCCCTGGGCGCTGCCTGCAGCATGGTGGTCCCAGGGTGGCTGGACCCGCCAGCCTGGGCCAGCCCTAATGCAGGCAAGCCTGGGATGCAAGGATGGCCTTGCCCACAGGATACGCCTCCCTTTTTCCACAGCTACCAGGAGAGGAGCCCTGTGGTAAAACAGAGTATGCACACTGGCTTTTGCTGCCCCTTGGTGCGCCCTGAAAACAGCTCCAGTCCTTGAAAAGACAAGGCTAAAGCATAAGAAAGAAACCCCACGTCCTTTCTTCAATATCATGCTCCCCCCATGCCCTAGACACTTAATTTCCCTCCTTCCCCCCCTCCAGCTTCCCCCTCCATTCTGAGTAAATTCAATTTGACAACCCTGCTAATTGGATAAACGCTGCTCCCTACGCTCCTTTAAGGCTGCCCGCTTTTCTCTCCTTGTTTTTGGAGGGTGATTGTGGCTGTTCTTTAACATGAATTCCATCTGCTTTATTTCTCCTCTGCCCATTCAAGACCCCTCCTGAATATGTATGAGGGCCTGCACCCCCCACCCCCTTTCTCCTCCATCCCACCTCCCTCCCTCCTCATCCCCCCATCCTTCTCCCTGCCCTCTCCC
>VWZD01009181.1:2807-16803 GCA_013396695.1 Sakesphorus luctuosus
ACAAAAGGATAACTACACATTTTTTTTTTTCAGATTTACTTAACAAAATACCTGGAGGTGTGCACTCATTGTAGATGTGACAACTTATGAATCTCCAGTCTGCACAGTAATCACAGTGTAATACCCTGCACATTCAGTGGAATTTCAGACATTATAGTCAGCTCTACATTACAAAGGGATTGTGCTCATAGTGTAGTATCATCTATAATTTATTTTAATTTTCTGTGGGTGACCATGTCTGGATGCCAAAGGAAGCTGATTCATTCTAGCTGCCTTCCCAGAAGGGTTCTGAATGCTTAGTGATCCTTTGAGATATCTGTCAGACCAATGAACACTGTCTTTGGCTTTACCAAAAGACTATAGTTCTTACTCCTGTGAAAGAATAGAAGTTTGTATCCTGATTTCAAATGAAAATATTTTGCAGAAAAGCTTGAATGCTCCAACTTTTAAAATTTAATTATAGAAAATAAATGTCAAACTTTTCTACATCTCTAAGCATTCACTTTGGATTAAGATATATGCAAATAATTTCCCATGTTTTTATATCCAAAGAATTTTCCTTTATGATATTTTTCTGAAATCTTCTCCAGTGAGTATTTTCCTAAAAAATTCTCTTTGGCCTCCAAATCTGCTAAATATACGATGTGATTATCAATGCTACTTGATAATACCTGCATTATATTTCAAAGCAGAAAAAAAAAACAAAACAAAAAACCCAACCCAAACAAAAAAAATAAAGAAGAAAAAAACAAAACAAAACAAAAAATCCCAAAAACAAGTACCAACAAAACAAAACACAACACCCAAACAAGAAAACAAACAAACAAAAAAACAACCAGACAAACAAACTCTTGGGAGGCTTTTTTTTTACATTCCTAGGTAAAGAAATGTTTGGATAACTTGACATCAACAAATGAAAGGCAGGCTAAAGCTTGAATCCTAATGTACGTCACTTGTATTGAAAGCTGTATGGAGGCAAAGCATTATGGCAGATGGCAAGCTTTTAATTGGAACTTGATCAGAAAATGTACACACTGAGCATCTGTGGTCCCCTCACTAGTTATATAATTGTCAGTGAACTGGACACCTAAATAAAACTACAAGCTTCTTCCAAATGAATACCGGCAGTTTTACTTTTGAAAATAACTTTTCTTTTATCAGAACAGACTCTTCTATAAACTGTGCTTCTTGACATAGATTTTATTTTTATAATATATACCTCACTCACAGATGTCATGATTTTGTGCCAGATGGCAACTAAGCCCCACACAGCCACTCGTTCACTCCTCCAGAG
Organism: Sakesphorus luctuosus; assembly: GCA_013396695.1. Classification (NCBI taxonomy): domain Eukaryota; kingdom Metazoa; phylum Chordata; class Aves; order Passeriformes; family Thamnophilidae; genus Sakesphorus; species Sakesphorus luctuosus. The sequence goes on from VWZD01009181.1 coordinate 4,102, forward strand.
TAGAGTGAGGGAAAGAATCCAAAGAGTAAAAAGTGAGAAAACTCATGGGTGGAGATAAAGTCATTCATCACTTCCCAGGGGCAGGCAGGTGTTCAGTCAGCCCCAGGAAAGAAAGGTTCCATCACATGTGGCAGTGACTTGTGAAGACAAACACCATCACTCATTACATCCCTCCCCTTTCTTCTTCTTCACAAGATTTATAAGCTAAGTATGACATCATACGCTATGGGATAACCCTTGGGTCTATTGAAGTCCCATCTTCTTATGCACCTCCAGCCTAGTCAGCAGTAAAGGGGTGTGAGAGGCAGAAAAAGCCTTGACACTGTGTAAGCACTGCTCACCAATAGCTAAAAGTTATCAACACAGTTTTCAACACAAATCCCAAACATCCCCCATACTAGTTACTATGAGGAAATTAATCCGATAACAGACAAAATCAGTACACAAATATCTTGTATTATCTTTTGCAGTAAATTTGCATTAAATATGATTTGAGGTGTACCTTTCTATTTAAAATGCAGATTCCTTTTATAGTTATCTCAAATACCTGATTGAGATGGGAGATCACCTCTTGTAATTGAAAATTACCTAGGGACTGGTAAAAAAAGTTCATCTTCTGAAAACAGAATATTTCATTTCATGAGACAGACAAATTTAACATTGACTTTGCACTGGAGCTCAATTTCAAGAAAATAAATAAAAATTTCTTCCTGAATAGCATGATTTACGCTGAATCTTTTCTTTAAATACAACTTAGGCAAATACTAGAACACACAACCTTACAAATTTGCCTCAAATGTAAGACTCGTTTGCTCACCTTCTAAGTGTTCCTACTTCTTCACTAATATTGATACTTTTAAAATTGGAATCTTAAGATACAAAGTCTTTCTATTAAAATATCAATAATTTCACTGGTGTGTAGCTGCAGAAGCCAGACTGTCCTGCAAGATGGACAAGCCAAGTGCCATGAGTGATCTCAATCCTGGCTGTGCCCTCACTGACAGGTGCCACTTTGTAGATATTCAGAGGTTCACTGGAGCCAAGGTGGTGAAGACAGGGTTCATCAGTAATGGAGGGTTGGATGAAGGGAGAAGGGAGGAGAGGAAAGTAGAGAGAGGTCAAATGGCAAATTGACCAGGAGAAGTAGAAGTTTATCCATAAATTACACCTAGTGCCAAAACCCAGTGTTATTGTGACAATAACAGTAGTGGGATGAGTAGGATGGTGCTTACATTATAGAAGACTATACTAAAACACCTGTAAAGCCATAAAATACTGATCAGGAACAAGGAAGTGGAAAGATTAAAAACAGATACAAATGGAAACTTGTCTGTTGTTGTTAATAAAATGTGGAAAACTACAGATTTTCCTAAAATGCAAGTATGCTTAGGGCTTTAGGTGTGGTGCCTTTAAATGTGAACCTTTTCAAAATAAGACTTTCTCTTCTTCTGGTAAATTGTGTTTTGCTATTATATCCACTGGGAAATGATAGAGCAGAATTCAGCTGTCAGTTGGGACACATGGCTTTTATTTCACATTTAAATTGTAGAGACTATGCAAATGATCATTAATTGCTCTCTGGAGGGCAGTCTGCCCCCTTTTTGATCTATATATTTATACTGTTTATTCTTCTCAGAGTACAGAGACTTTTGAGGAGCTGCACAGCATGCAGTTTGAACAAAGGTTCTAAAAGAGAAGATGCATAGGAATATAAAGTGTCTCACAAATTTCAGTTCTCTGTTTTTTATAGGGTTATATAACATAACTTGAGGAAGAGTTATGCCATGTTTTTAACTACACAACACAACAATCGCTTTTGATTATTTTTTTTTTTTAATTTACACTGCCAAAATGTTTATAAGCCATTATTTCTCAATTGGTATAAGATATATATATAAGATATATTCTTAATCTTAAATCTGTTACTAAAATTTTCAAAAATAGATCATGCTCCTATTGTTCTCTAAACTATTTCAATCATTGAAAACCACAGGCAAGAAACAATAATTTACATAAAGTGCTGTAAACTTTAGAACTCTATTTGGTAACCTCAGAGTAAAAAATAAGTTTAGCATTTCACATTCTCCTTCAACATCAAAACTACTGTTGTGACCCCATGCTCACTTAGGAAATAGGTGTGGCAGGAGACTTTAACACAAAAATGCTAGTCTATTTTCCTGTTTTCAAATGTACAGGTAAGACTGCATCATTATTTATAGTGTTATTATCTGTTCTTTCTCTGCTTGTCCATTGTTAAAATACATCCACTAGGTTCTCTTCTATATCAAACATCCCTTGTGTAGTACTCTACTGTCCAAAGCATAGGCAGTCCATCCATGGTGATTGGTAAAATAATAGAAAAGATATAATCTTGCCCATGCAAACACAAAGATATCAAACAAATTAATGATTTGTGCTTTACCAGCCTATTGCATTTCTTGCAGATATGAAGAATTTAACTTACAAAACAGTCAGTCTGTAAAATATATGTGCCTTCACAGGTGCTAGTGTAAAATAATTATGACAATACCACTACCCTAAAGGAAAAAGACAATGACTTAGCACATTATCATGTAATTTAATTAAGCCTCTCAGCTTCAATATCATTCTAAAAATACATCTATAGTAAGAAATGCTCTGAGATTGAAAAAAAAAATCTGAAAACTAGAATAAAAACGTTTCTCTATTACAGAAGATAGGAAGCGTGCTAGTGTGCAAGAAGAACATTTAACTCTGAAGCAGTATTAACCTTACTAAACTTGTAAAAGTAGGATTTGTCAGTTCATGTTATTTTAACACATCCTCAACTGGTGTAAATTAGTCCAATCTTATTAAGGACAACAGAAATATATTAATTTACATGTGCCTAGAATCTGTCCTGAGGGTTTTTTTTTTCCCCTCTTGTACTCATGTATTTATGGAGCTGTAAATAACACTTTATTAATATTAACAAGGAATAAATTTCACCAAAAATTTCAGTCATCTACAACTTTGAAAGGTCATTTCTAAAACCTGTCCTTTGAAGAGACAGAAACATAGCTCCTATGACCATTTTTCTATTTGGGCTATTCTTTAGGAAATTCTAGTAAAAAAAAAACATTCTGACTATCCTTATCCTTCCTGTTCTCTCAAAAATAAGAAAAAAAATGTTCATCAGGAAGATATCCTTCAAACTTATATTTTACCTATCTGTTTTCTTTTTTATCGTGAAGACTCACTTCAGTGACTTGAAAACATAAATTCTGGACAAAGAATTAGCTGGACACATCAATGCAATTGTTATGGCCTGATTGTTCTTGTGCCCTTCCCTTTTCTATATGAAAACTGAGGGTGTGGCAGTGGAGTCTGACAGTACAAGAGACAGATCAGTGCAGGTTACCTTTAAGTAAGAAAAGGGGAAAATGAAAGCAGCTAACCAAGAACTCTCGCAAGGAGCTGTGCTAGGAAGACATGCAGAAGGGTGCTAAAGTTACATTCACCTTGCAAGGATAATTGAAACCTGATTCGTGCCTCACTTGTGTTATGGCAGCGTGTGCCAGGGTTGACATTCCTTCCAGCTGGTGGTGCAAGTCCGGGAATGTCATTAAATGTCAGCACATTTCACTGCTTGCCAATGCAGCTTCCCTCCTCTCTTAACACAGCTATTATGATAATCACCTGCACTCTCTTTGTACATTGGCTATCCATCAGCTTTCCTGTACTGCAAACAGCTTGGCATTGTCAAATAAAAAAAAAAAAAAAACAAAAAACAACCCACAACACAAAACAATTTCATATAGAGCAGAAACAATTCAGTACATGTAATTGCTAAATGTGGTTTAGAGCATGAAAATAAGGAAAGACACAGAGGGAAGAAGTGACTCTCAGATTAGCTCTGTTTCTTAGATTATGGTGCTAATAAAGCCAAAGCAATGTATTTGATCCCTCTATAGATCATTCTCTTAGGAGTTGGACAAGAATCCTTGTGAGTCCCTTCCAAGAAATAAAATCTTATATTTACATAAAGTATTGTTTAGTATTAAGGTGTCAACTTGCTTATGTAGGACCAAGCTCTGAAGCTTGTAAAAACATACTTAATGAGGAATGTCGCTAAAAATAAATAAATAAAAAGGAAAATATACAAAATATTGATAATATCATTAAGAGTTCCAAATATTTTTCAAAAAGAAGGGCTAGACAAGCATTTATTTAAGGAATCAATTTGTCTCTGAGAGCTTAGAACAAAGAAGAGTCCTTTAACAAATAGACATACACAAAGTGAGTTAACATTCTAAATGTCAGAGAAATCTGAACTCTGACCTTCGTCTGGTTTAGCAATTGATCACTGAAATAAACAAGGAACTCTCAAAAAGCTAGGTCACATAGAAAATTGCAGAAGAAGATATTGTATCAATGGCTCCTAATTTAGGTTTTGGTTTGTTAGTTGTGGGGTTTTTTAAGATCTTTAGACAAATCAGAAAACACTATAGTACACAAACACAAAGATTTTTACAGTCTTCTGTGCATATTATTTGACAGATCTCCAACCTAAAACTACCTATAGCACAGGTAAATTTAAAAGCAAAAAAAGCTGGGCAATTCTCAGTGAAGTCTGTAAAGGAAAGATCATAGCTTCATGGTTTTTTTCCTAGCAAAGAGGAAAACCTGAGGGGATTTTTTGCTTTGTTTTGTGTTTTGGGGTTTTTGGGTTTGTTTTGGTTTTGGGGTTGGGTTTTTTTTAAATGTCTTAATAACAGTGTGGAAGTAGACATAGTTGTTAATGTTTGGATAGAATCATAGAATATGCTAAATTGGAAGGGACCCACAAGGGTCATTCAATCCAACACTTAGTTCTGCAAAGGATCATGCCCAAGAGTCACACCATGTGCCTGAGAGTATCATCCAAACACTTCTTGAACTCTGTCAGTCTTGGTGCTGTGACCACTTGCCTGGGGAGCCTGTTCGAGCACCCAGCCACTCTGGGTGAAGAACCTTTTTCTAATATTTAACCTAAACCTCCTCTGACAAAACTTCAGCCCATTCTCTTGGGTCCTGTCTCTGGTCACCACAGAGCACAGATCAGTGCCTGCCCCTCCTCTTCCCCTCATAAGGAAGCTGTAGACTGCAGTGAGGTCCCCCTCAGCCTCCTCTTCTCCTGGCTTAACAGACCAATTGCCTTCAGCCACTCCTCACACAGCTTGCCCTCAAGGCCCTTCACCATCTTCATTTCCCTTCTTTGGACACTCTCTAACACCTGAATATCTTTCTTATACTGCAGTGATCAAAACTCACCACATTACTAACCCCCCACCCACATCACACTAATAACTACCTCTCCATTCAAAGTTTTCCACTATTCTTCTGACATGATAGAGCAAAAATTCAGAGAAATTAAAAGACAAAAATAAAAAAGGGCTTATAAACATCACATCCTCAACATCTATTGCCTGCAAAAGTAGACATAAACAGAGGTCCCATTTTCCTTGGTCCTTTAAGTGTATTTCTTTTGCCTTTCTCTCCATTTTAGTTAAATTTATCACACAAGAGGAAATTACATTGCTTCTCAAACAAAGTCTGCTGGAAAATCGTATAATTAGGCTGCAACTCACCTAGAAAAATATACAATAAGTAACTGGATGATGACCATTTCCAATTCTGTTACTTATAAAACCTAAGAATATAGTCATTATTTTAAATACAACTTTATAACTTGATAAACTAAAGGAAGTATCTCTACATTTTTTTTTTTTTATTTTAAGGATATATCTCATGAAGATGATAATGTTCAGAAGTTTGATTTTTAGGCCAGGGTCAGCATCCCTGGAGGAAGAAGTCATTATGATAATTTGCACTGTTCATGCTGGTAGCAGAATATAACTGTATTTGGCAGCATTACATATTTTAAGGTTATGAGCTGAAATATTCTGTTTGGGGCATTTGATAGTAAAGTGGAAAGTAACATTTTATAGTATATGTTTAAAAAGCTATATTTGGTTTACTGCTAATACTTAGTAGCAAAATCTACCAGAAAATGAAAACTAACTATAAAGAGAAAAAAAGAAATTTTCTTTGAAGGAAAGAAATAACCAGGCTACATGGGACATCCAGCACAGAAGAATTAATTTACATTATCATTCAATATAATTTCTACAGAGGTCACATGTGACCACTCATTATTTTTGACATTACTAGTGAGTAACTTCTACATATTCAGTAATCTAATTTCCATTTGATTCTCTCCATTGTACTGACTGATATTCAAAACTTTTGATGCCTATTAACAAAAGAAACATTAATAGACAGAAAACCAACTCCTAGAATTATAAATTTATTGTCTGCTTACTATCCAATAGCTAGAAATGACATCTAGGTGTTTTCCTCAGACTTCAGGAGCATTAACAACATAAATTGCTTCTCCAGAAAGCATTTACATGTTAAGGTGGAATTTAGTCCTAGACTTTCATTTTAATTAATATTTCTACATTTCAAGACCCCATGGTCTTGTATGAAGTACAAGCCATGAAACCCATGCTACATTTCATGATGTATTATAAAGATTAAAGTGTCTCACTGAACAGTATATTACTTTATAGCAAAAGTTTCCCTTCTTTCATTTTTTTTATAAAAATGAAAGTTAAAATTACTGTTTTAATTGTAGAGATTTATTTTTTCATCTCAGGCATCACCCCTTCATTAAAAAAGATTATCTGTATTCCCAGGTACATGTCTGCTTTTTTGATCTTAAACATCACAGAAAACATAGTATAATTTAAAAAACTGAATTCTGCACTACAAAAATTGTATGATCTTAATTTCCTTCCTTACAATTTAAGATGATAAATTCCACTTTATAATAAAGTAACTACATTTGTAGGTAAGGCATAGATTTCAATATATTCAAAAACTTTCGGAGGATATCCAGGGAGCTCATTAAAGGCCATGACCTTGAGTAAACTTCATTTAGCCTGCAGGTTACTCAAGTAATGTCATGTTTTCCAGAGGTGGTAGTACAACTGCAGAATACTAAATACTTTTGAAAAAATACTATCTTACCAAAGTAGTTCAGGTTGAAATTCACCTCTCTTTTTACTGCAGATAATTTTAATATGAGTCCACAGAGATTGCCCCTCTCTGCACTGGTGTGGCCCCACCTTGAATATTGTGTGCAATTTTAGTTACCAGAATATAAGAAAGATATTAGGCTCTTAGAGAGTGCCCAAAGGAGGGAAGTGAATATGGTGAAGGGCCTTGAGGGGAATCTATGTGAAGAGAGGCTGAGGGCACTTTGTTCAGCCTGAAGAAGAGGAGACCTCATTGCAGTTACAACTTCCTCGTGAGGGAAAGAGAAGGGCAGACACCGATTTCTGCTCTGTGGTGATCAGTGACAGGACCCAAGGGAATGGGCTGAAGTTTTGTCAAGGGAGGGTTAGGTTAAATATTAGAAAAAGGTCATTCACCCATAGAGTGGTTGGGCACTGAACAGGCTCCCCAGGCAAGTGGTCACAGCACCAAGACTGACAGAGTTCAAGAAGTGTTTGGATGATACTCTCAGGCACATGGTGTGATTCTTGGAGATAGTCCTGTGCAGGGCTAAGGGTTGGACTCTATGATCCTTGTGGATTCCTTCCAACTCAGGATATTCTGTGAATACAAAGGACACTGTTGAACATATTAGGCTGGTACCTGGTATGTCTTGTATGCAATTACTGCCATTCACATGCTCATGAAGTCTGTAAGATATAAAGTAGTTTATGATAAAAAGGAAAGCTTCAAGAAGGCATCAGATTTCGAGAAGCTGGAACAAGTTGAAGTACTGACATGGCAGATGTTGTCTATTCCTAAAAAGTGAGCTAGTAAACGCCAAATGTTCTCTATGGAGTCTCAGTGTTCTGTAGAGCCCTGTAACAAAGTAGGCTAAACCTCTTCTGTCTTGTTTTTTCTCTATTTTCACTATTTGGAGCATAAAAGATCTATTTACAATAATGGATTTTCAAGCTAATGGTTTTCTCATGCCTTTTTTTAAATAAACATAGTTGGAGATGAAGGATAATTATTCTTATGCTAAAAGTTAAGAACTAGTCAATTTTTCAATCCATTATTAAAACCTGTTGTTCAATGCAATCATCTAACTATGATGCTTACTAACTCACCATGTTTCTGATTGTGAGAATAAAGTAATCAAAGCATTTTTAAAGGAGTATAGCAAAGAACAGAGAGTGAAAAAAATCAGTTTTGCTTAACAGAGATTTTCTCTTCTCATTCTTATGTTGCTTGTTTTCCTGTCTTTCTAGTTGTTTTCTTTAAGAAGCTCATTATTAAGGTCTCCTCTAAAAATAGAATAAAACAGGACATCCAACCTACCTCACCAACATATATTTAGTGCATCATGTTGGAACTCTTCCTTTCTTCCACTACAAAAACTTTCTCTAGGTCATGAAAAAATATTATTTTTTCACAAGAATCTTCACACCTCTTAGTGATTGTTTTAGTATGTGACCAATCTGAGGTAATTTTCTCTAATTTTATATCTATCATATACCTATGTAACAGTCTTTACTTCTGTTTATTTAAATAATTTAGCAGAGCAAGTCCTCTGCTGTCATTTTATATCAAGCAAGAAAAGGCAGACCTTGGTGACAGCAGCTTTTTATTCCATTTAAACACCACCAGTTCCCCAAAGATGGATTTTAAATTGTTTAGGAAACATCACAGGCACTTCTTACAAATTATATATATGGGTGGTCTTTTTATGTGTGGGTAAATTTAACTGAAATAGAAGGAATAATGAAGTGCCCACGTGGGTGATCTGAAGGTGGAAAAAGAATCCCAAATTCTTTCTTTTCTGAAACATGCAGATTTGAAATATTATTAAAATCTTGTCTATTGCATAAACAGTAGTCTAGAGCAGTAGTGTCAAGGTATAACTGGGAGAAAGGAAGTGTCAAGTACCTGATTGTTTTCAGAATTATACTTTCTTGTGTGAATCTCTCAGTAAACTTCAGTGAAGAGGTTCTTTCTCTTTTACTACCTAGAGTCCAAAGTATAAATAAACAACATTTCAGCATAGATTTATGTTGAAATTAGTATGAACAATAGCCTAATCTCACAAATTAGATATCTCCATTAGAAAATTTTGTGGCTTTTTTGTCAGTCATTAAGGTGATCTCTCCACAGTTAAACCAAAAGCAGAAGGACAAGACCATGGACACTGGTAAGATTTCTTGCAGTGACTAAAGGAAAATAACATAATGAGATACGCAGAAAATTGGCTTAATGCTCTCTATTTACCAGAATGCAAAAATCTTCTGGATTTTACTTTTTAATATAAAATTTCTCAATTCATACTTAGGAAATAGGTTGTTTGGTTTGGAGACCCTGAAAAGTTTTAAATATTTTACCATTTGTTTTCTGTGCTTAAAATTTTAGATGCTAAACTTCAGCAGCAGATAATTTTACATATTTAACAAAACCATATTACTACTTGACATCCTTGATGAACATTAGTATTTTTCAACTGCAAGGGCAATAGAAGAAATATTATACTGAAAAATTCTTGGTGTCAAACTTTTTAAACCTTTTTTTAACTGTTTTTAAACAGTTTTTCTGAGACAATTTACATATTTAGAGGCAGTTTCATATTTCATGCCTATATTTACTGACTCCACACATATGAACAGAGATTAACGGCCACACTACAAGACACTGAAACAGCTGATTGATAACACACATGAATAACTCTCTCATAACAAGCATCATGCATTTTCTTCTGCATATTCTCAAGAATACTTGTGAGAGTAGATAAGGAACCTTAAAATTGTTTTTATGTCAAGGAGGGAGAGAGGGCAAGAAAGATCTCTTTTATTTTATAAGACCACAATATTACCCATGTAGAAATTCTTGCAGAGGAGACTATATTTAACATGCCTCTCAATTTCTTTTTTCTTAATATTACTTTGATCAGTTCCATTTAGACATCCCTGATGAGCATATCTGACAGAAATACTCCATATCTTATGAGAAATAATACACAGCTGTCTATACTAACTTGAACATGTTTATACTCCCTCGGGTTTTTTTAACTTTTCATAGAAAGAAAGTAGAATGGACATTCATAACCTATCCAAGGAGAGAATGTGATGGATCACATACTGCTCTTGTCTGCTATGATGATAACAGATATTCAAGGTAATGATGAAATCAGTTCCACTGTCCTTCCTCAAGTAAGAAGGCTCTGGATGTTGTTAGTATTACTGAACATATTCAGCGCTTACGGCAATGAAGTAAAAAATTCTAAATTTAATCAATATTGAGACTTTTTCCTAGGCTGGGTTCCACTTCCTGAAGTGAAGTTGCTCTTACCTCAGTTCTGTAAAAAGGCTATGTGGTTCAGACATAACTGGCTGCTGCTGACGTCAAGTCCTTTCACTCTTGGCAATTCAGAAGAGTCTAAATTTTAGTTTTAACTAATAACTAATAAAACTAATTTAAACCTGTAAAAACACAAAACTGAATTAATACTACAATTACATTTTCATCTTTTAAGTATTTCTTATAATAAATGTCTCATAGATAACTATTGCTGTTAATCTTTACCTTTTCTTTTTCAGATTAATTTACTATAAACCTTCTGCTCTTTGTGCAACTTCCATTCTCATTTTATTCCAGAAAAAATTGAGGCTACAAGAATGTGACAATTCTGGATGCAATTCTCTGCAGTGTGCTCTAGAATGACCCTGCTTGAGCAGGGAGGTTGGAACAGGTAACCCCTCTATGGTCCCTTCCAACCTCACTCATTATATGTCCATTTGTCTCCGCATCTCTGGGATGTGTGATCAGCTTCACCACTGGTTGAACTGCACACAGGAAAGCAGTAGTCACATTCCTCAATGTGGGCAAAGACACTAGGTACGCGGGCTGGGCAGCAGCACCTGAGCACAGGGGAGGCCCAGAACTGCTGTGGCAGAAGGGTGCTTTTAACGTCTCTATTTCAAATGACACGTTAAATCACAATCTATAAAGGAAATCCTATGACTTTTTTTTTTTTTTGTGAAAACAATAAGCATAGCATGGTTTTAACAGCACACTCAGAAGGAGAAAGAAAAGCAACAAAACATCAGTAATGGAGGTCAACACTTATACAGATTATCAAAAAAAAACAAAACCAAAAAACTTACCCTCTACTCAGTCCAATACACTTGTCTGTCCTTAATAGCAACTGCTTCCCCTCTTAAGGGGTTTTGAATAATTAGGTTCAGCCGAATGTAATTAGCTTCCAGCTGGCAATGCTTATCTAAGCTGCACTGAATAGTGATGAATTCTGAATAAAGAAAAAAAACACCAAAAAACAACAAAAGAAACCCTCACATTTTTATTGTAATTTTTTTTTCTTCTCATTTCCTCTTGACTTGCCTACTTGTTACAGGTCTTTTAATAGTGTTTAGGACTAGTTGACTCTTAATGGTAATGTGCTGGTTGCTTTTGACATAAAAGCTTGGTAAGTGTCTGCATAGTTGCTCTTTTAGGTTTCCTTTTGGCTTTACTGTTTCTCTCAATGATATAAAACACAGTACTGCTCCAAAAACTTTTTTGTTACTGATTGCCTCACAGGTAAAGGTTTTAAGATGAAATGTAACTAGTTTTTATTGGATAAGAGTAGATTATCAGTAGATAGAGATCTGTCAGACATTTCTAGGATTAAAGAAACTGCTCGTTACAGAGTTCTGTCTATGGAATCCTACTGCACCTTTCACAGGTTCATGATGCTCTTGTGAGCACAATTTAATTTGATTTACTTTAATAGTTTTGATGGACTGGTAACTAATTCTTTCACTAAAGGAATACTGTATTAATTCTTTGTCTGCCTTCAGGCATACTGCTGCATTTTTTAATCTTTTCTTTTTCTCAGTTGTGTTTATCTATCTGCCAAGTTATTGGTATGTCTATTCTGCTACTGACTTTCAGAAGCTCTACTTATGCATTTTCTGCTTTCCATTTCTGATTATATATTTCAGGTTTAATCCTTCTCTCCTGAGAGGAAGTTCCCAAGTATTAAGTTACTTTAATTCTGTAAATTTCCCTCTACAAAATCCTTTTTTATCTTCCTTTTGAGTGTCTTGAATGTACTTTTAGAACTCTAAAACACCTAAAGACAGGCTGTGTGTAGAACAGAATTCTGTATGGATTTTCATCATTCTCTTTGTAGTGTTTTTGTTCTTTCAAGTCTTTTGGCCTTTCTGTTCTGTTTGCTTTAGTCTGTCATGTCTCACTAGATGTTTGGAAATATTTGTGATAAAGATTAGGAAAATATTTTGAAGATCAGCTTTAAGCTTGTGTAAAAGAAATACTTCACTTTCTCCATTCACAGATTTTTCTTCCCTTGTAAGTGTTGTATGAAGAACTGGAAATTAGTTTTAATGATAGTAATTTTCAGTAGATAAAGTAGATTTCTTCCTGGATAAACAACTGAAAAAAAGGAAAATAAAAAAAAAGAACAAAAACCAACAACAACAACAAGAACAAACCCAAACAAAACAAAAAAACCCACAACCCCACAACAACATTAAAAAAGAAAATATAAAGTGTACACTTTAAAATAAGCATATCTGTATTCTTGTTCAGTCATTTCTGATGCTAAGTACATCTATACATTCCAGAAATATGGAATTAAGAAAAAAATAATCTTGGGCAAGGCAAGCTGGAAATCCTTTTTAGAAGGAATTTTAC
>VWZD01009181.1:21644-50313 GCA_013396695.1 Sakesphorus luctuosus
CAATCAGGGAAAAAAAAGTCAAAAATATAATCTTTGGATTAAAAAAGACAAAATTATTGTAATTTCCCTGGTGATAAATAGCTTTTGAAAATAATCTTCTTGTTAAGTATGTTGAAAAGGTAGTCTTATCAGAATATAATTGAATTAAACTACTACTTATTGGGATTCATTGAAGTCAGCTTATATCTAGAAATTAGGTTCTGGATACTATCAAAGCAGAGATAGTCACAGAATCAATGAGGCTGGAAAAGACCTCTAAGATCATCAAGACCAATCTATGACTAATCACCCCCTTGTCAATTAGACTATGGCACTAAGAGCCATGTCCAGTCTTTCCTTAAATGCCTCCAGAGATGGTGACTCCACCACCTCCCTGGGCAGCAGATTCCAATATCTAATCACCTTTTCTGTGAAGAAAGTCTTTCAAATGTTGAACTTAAACCTCACCTGGTGCATCTTAAGACTGTGTCCTCTTGTTCTATCACTTGTTACTTGGGAGAAGAGGCCAACCCCCACTTGGCTACAAACCCCTTTCAGGTAGTTGTAGAGCGATAGAATCTCCCCTGAGCCTCATTTTCTCTAGGCTAAACAACCCCAGCTCATTGAATTGCTCCTCATAAGATGTGTGCTCCAATCCCTTCACCGCCTTCATTGCCATTCTTTGGACACACTCCAGTACCTCAATATTCTTCTCAAACTGAGGGGCACAGAACTGACGTCCTGGCTCACCAGTACCAAGTACAGGACATGAATCGCTGCCCTGGTCCTGCTGTCCACACTATTCCTGATACAGGCCAGGATGCCATTGGCCTTCTTGGCCTCCTGGGCACACTGCTGGCTCATGTTCAGCTGGCTGTCAACTAGCACCCCCAGGTCCTTTTCTACTATGCTGCTTTCCAGACACTCTGTGCCCAGACTGTAGCTCTGCAGGAGGTTGTTTTGGCCAAAGTGCAGGATCTGGCACTTAGTCTTGTTGCACCTCATGCCATTGATCTCAACCCATCTATCCAGCCTGTCCAGGTCCCTCTGCCAACCCTTCCTACCCTCAGCAGATTAACACTCTGACCCTACTTGGTGTCTTCCAAGAATTTGCTCATGGTACATTCAATCCTCTCCACCAGGTCATCAATAAAGTTGTTAAACAGGACTGAGCCCAACACTGATCCCCAGTGCACACCACTAGTCATCATATGCTGATCACAGATCTGCTATATATGAAGGATTAGAGTTGCTGTTCTGGCAATTGATGCCAAAGAGGTTTCTGACTTTTGATTTTTCACATTTTGTAGATTTTAGAAACACATTAGATGTAGCACTGTAGATTTTAGTGGATTAATATTTAGCAGCTTATAGTATAAGGTCCTTCTATCTCTACCCTTGCTCCAGAACAAGCCGATAAAATCTGCCAGCTATTTAGTCTCTTTCTCAAGGTACCAGATTGGAGACTATCAGAGAGAACATAAACACAGAGCAGAGTGACCCAAGGTCCTTTATGTGCTGAAGAAGAGGAGGAGGATGAAGACAGAGGGTCCTGGCGACCTCAGCCCCAATTCAACAGGGGGTGGGAACTGGGAGGGGACAGAGGTGGAACTGGACATGTGGACCATAGTGATTGGATAGATTACATTATAAAAGCTATGGAAATCAAAGCTTGCGCTAGCGCCCGGCTATGTATTCCTGGATGAGCGGGGTTGCTCATTAAAGTAACTACCCCTTATCTCCTACAAAAACTTGGCTCGGAGTCTTTTTTACAGACTTTTATGGCAACACAATAAAAATCTTCCAGTTGTGGTATTCCAAAACCTGTGCAGGGAATAGTTACCTTTTGTGAAAAAAAAAAAAAAAAAAAATCAATGCTACAACAGAAATTAGGCCTTGACAAAGATTAATAGGCCACATTCTATTTTGTAATAGTAAATTCTCTCCAGGAAAAAAGGGTATTTAAACTCTGTTGTTAGCTTCATATATTTAATCTTGAGTCTTACTTTTTTTTTTCCCTCCCATAGGTAACCTCTACTGGTCACTATTTTAAATAGGAATACTTCTGGTGAGTACACATTTGTATTACAATACCAGTTTTACCTTTATATTATTGGTATTCCTGTAACATAATTACCATGTAACCAAAAAAACCCAAAAACATTCAGTCATGCATAATCCAGCTCCAGTTAGCATGTCCAATATTTTTTCATAAATATTTTTCCTTGTCTAGAGTAGAGTCTTCTATTCATGTTCTGTTTCACTGTGTGCAAAGGTCTTTATTCTACCTGTAGCTTTGCTGCAAAAAGAAAAAGGGGGGCATTTTACATCTGGTTTTTCTCGATGCCTTATATGATAACATAACTCATAACGGCTCCTTTTTCCTTTCTGATTTATACACAAGGTCCAAAAGAAAGACAGGAGCTACACACTTTACTGTATAACCACACAAAAATTTCTGAGAATATAATTGACATAAATCTTTCATCACTGTTTTTTGTTTTCTTTCAGTGTTTCAACACCACTAATATAGTGAGTCGATACTCCATCAAGCAATCAGCTAATGACAAAGAACTTATACAAAGCACTCTTGTCATAGTTAGAATATCTGCATCCCTTTCACTCCCCTTTCCTTTGTGGAAAGTAGGGGTGGCTGGTGGGGTGGGGACAAAGGAAGGAAGAAAACTACTCTGCAACAACATCTGCTTACTTACCTGTGGGATAATTAAAAATCACTATAAAAATTATTATTTATGCATGCTGGCCACATTCGTAAATATTACTGCTAACTTTCGTGAAAGTTTTATGGCTCTCCTGGAAGTCAGTTATCCTCATATGTAGAACTTGACTTTAAATGTCTGCAGCCATGTGAGGGATAGTAAATCTGTTTTTCTGCTCATGGATAGACAGGATACAGCACCCGTATTTGTCTAAGACTTATACATTGTGATGTGAGTACGACTGATATACTGAACATTATGTTTATTTAGACTTGTATACCTCCTCACTTATGTCAGCTTTTATAATGAAAAAATATCTCTGGCTACGTAGAGATATCTCCTGTCAGTGTCCTCTGACCATTTAATCTGTAGGCAACAGAGCTTCAGTTCAGGAAAAGAAATACTTAGTAGTTTGCCAAGACAGGTGAGACAATTTACTTTAATTAAAAAAAAGTCAAATACTTTATGTATATTTTTAAGAGTTATACTGAAATCAAAATCACTGTCTCCTCTAAGACAAAAAATAAATTGTTTTTTATGTAGTCATGAAAAAAGAAGTGAGCATCCCCACAGGCATTTCATCTTGCACTAGTAGCTCATATGTCCAAGTAGTGTATGTTCAAAGTATGGATTCCCAAATAGTATTCCTTTCATACATGTTTCCAAGCATCATGTTAGCTCCATTAGGCATTATTAGCACATAAATTTTAAAAATGAGAAGAGAGGGAAAAAGATAAGTACAGGAATGTACGGTTAGTTTTAGCAGCCACAGGACTCAATGTAAGGCTTCTTATTTTTTGCTCAGTTGGGGTATGGAAAAGATGCTGCAGAAGTCAGATTTCAGGAGCACTTTGAGAATAATCAATACTAAAGAATTAAACAGATTTTACTAAAGCAATTGTGGTTTCAGAGATTGGTGACCTCATCAGCCAAACACCATTCCACAGCCCCTGAGAGAGGAAAGACCTGAGCATGGCCACCAGGATCAGCTGACAGTTCAGGTCACTTGGACAGCCCATGGTGATAAGGCAGATCTGAGACCTGTCTGAGAACAGGCCAAGACCAGGCTGGGATGTTGTCCTGCATCTGGGCCTAGCATTCATGGGCAGGCACTCACCTGCAGAGCAGCAGGAGCTGTAGATCAGGTGAGGACAAAGCAAGAGCCTCAGCTGAAAGTGGCTCACCTGGGCCAGAGGTCAACCCTGGGCATGGCTGCCCCATTGCATCTGGGAGCCTCTTCCATATCACCCAGGTGCACTCACCTGGTGTCCGAGTTCCAGCAGCCAAATTCCCCATGAGTGGGGAGGGTGTACGCAGGGTCTGACACTGGGCATAAGAGGCTAAATGGAAGAAATGTTTTTTGAAATGTAAATTCGGGTTTTGTAGAGTGGGGAGGGAGCAAGTTACAGCTGAATTGTTGAAGGAGTTATTAAAAAAATCCTGAAGTTGTTTTGCCTAGTAGGTATTTTATAGGATTGCAAGACATTAATGAAAAATATCTGAAAAAAAATCAGAGAAAATCCAAGTTTCAAATGAAGAATAAAAATACGATTTTATACAGGACTCTTATGGCCCATTTGCAGGACAAAAGTAAGCAGTGGCATTTCATCAGGGCATACCTGTTGATCATATACTCCAGATTTTAGGATCTACTGTGCCGATCGTGGGATAATTTCATTTCAGATTTGCATATTGCTACTTTCCATAATGACAAATCTTTAGTAATTTCACATATACTCCATCCTAATTTTATGTTTCCTTATTACTAATGGCCTCTGTGCTGGAAGGGCAAAAATATTTTAATAATTCTATCTTGTAACTTCTCCTGTAATACTTAGCAACTTTTCCTGTACCTTGGGCTCTAAGTTCTTCTTTGACTTAGTTTAGTGGAAATATTTGAAGTTTCAGACAATGGCAAACTTATTTCTATCCCTTATCTCACTTCCTTTTGATGTACATGGGTATTTTAATACTTCCTTTTGCTGTAGGGCACAGCACTTTGGAGAGAAAGTTTCTGAAAAGTCAGATAATTAAGTCCTTGATACCATAGCACTGTGTGCACTCATTCTGTTCTTTCTGTCTCCTTAAATAGTTTCATATCGTATTGATGTTAACTTTTTTCCTGTGATGGCCTGCTCTAATTCTAGCTATGATACTTTATCACAGCAGCCTCTCTTCTCCTGGTGTACTAAAGCAGTCCCCACAGTGATCTTTGCTAGAGTCATGAAAGCATTCTAGTCTCTACTGACACAATGCTAGTTTTTGAAAATATTCTTGCTGCTGACTGTGTGAACAGGCATATGTAGGCCAGTACACATCAAGATTCTTTCCACTAATGTGACATTTCAATTTCATGGTGATGTAAAAATTTTTAATGGCTTCCTTTATAAATGCATCATAGCTACAATGTTTTTTCATTCTTGGACAATAACGTTAGCCAATTAGTCTCAGTATTATCCAATGGTGTTCGGCACTGGATAAGACTTAAAAAAATAAATAGCTTTTCAAGAAATACTAAATTATACTGAGAGAAGCAACACATACATGAACATAGATGAAAGAAAAATAAAAGGTTACCATTTCGTGACTGAATTTGAAGCAGTTGTGGGCAACAGGTCAGAAACCCAACTAATCTAAATTGCTATAGTCCTATCAGCTGTACTAGAAATGCACAGACCACCACTCACAAAAGGTCTACTGTGCTGTATGTGGTCTCACTGACTGTATTGTGGTAGCTCCTTGTTTGTAGGCCTGTCCCCAAGCAGAAGGATCTTCTCATTCTCCTCGTCCATGTGTCACTGCTGAGGGGAATCCAGTCTAGTTGAGCAGAGTTATCTGATAAAATCATGGTCATTTCCTGGACCTGTTCTAGGAAACTGAACTCTCATATGCTGGGGATTTTTTTACCAGAAGCCAAGTTGCACATTTTGATTAGACAGGGAACTCTGTTTTTATCTACATGTCCATGTGTAATGTAGACTTCCATGCCTTTGTCGTGCACTTCAAGTTTTGCTGGTCATTAATAAATACATTCACACAACTTCATCAGTAAGACATTGGAATGAAGTTCCATAATATTCCCATTTTTAAATTAGGATCTGATTTACATGAATACTACAGATCTACGTCTGTTTTTCTAGTTTGTCTTTAAAATTGGATTTTTATTTAAACGTTCTTTACATGCCATGGTTATGCTGCCCTCCTGAATATTGTCGTTCAATATTATTAGTAGTACTGTGTGTAGTCAGAAAAATGAAATAAGACACACAAGTCTAATTCAAGAAATGCAAATTTCTTGCCATTCAGACAGGCCACTCTTTCACATGGGGTTATTGGAGATGGTCACTATCTGTTACCTAGAAACCCTTTTCTCCTTTCATTTTTTGTAAAAGGCAAAGGCTCATATTTCTTACATTCCTCAGTATTGGTGAAAAATATTTTGTTGAGTTTTCTAGCCTTTCTGTAGGTGAGTATTTATTATTTGTCCCCCTCTGGGATTCTTATATTTTTCTTGAGTTTGACTCATGCCAGTATTTCATTATTCATCTAATTTACATTGAGTCATTTTTTTCACTGAATATGACTTATGCCCGCCTTTCTGAAAAATTCCTCGTAAAACTTAAAGAAAAAAAAAAAAAAGAAAAGAAAAAAGAAACTAACAAAAATCACACAGTTTAATTTGAGTAAAATAAAAGGGCAGAACCTTGATTAGGAATTCAGAAATACAGTTAGAAAAGAAAAATTTAAAACCCCATTCCAGGAAAGAACTTCTATGTTAAACAATCTTTAGCTGTTTCTGTCTTTCATCTCCTTTTGAAAGCTCACATTCCTTCCCCTTCACTTCTGCCTTACTCTGAAGGTTTGCATGACACATCCTCTCTCTTTCTTTGTGTGGGACAGCTCCTCCTTCTCGAAAGAGAAGCCTTTATCATTACTTTTCTCCCTACTTCTTTTTCTAAATGAAATTCAGACTTAGAATCTGTATAAAGTATGGTTGTGACAATTTCAGTGGTTTTTTTTGTTTTTTTCTGATCTTTATAGCTGAGTATCTTCTTTCTTTTTACCCTCTACTTTCTCAGACCCAGGGATTGAACTTGTCTCTGCTCCTTCAGGGTTTCTGTGAATTTATACTTTTATTCTTTTCCTTCATTATTATGTTCCTTTGAGGCTGCTGGCAGCTGCACCATTTAAAGCATTTTCAAGGTTGTTACCACATCATACAATAGTACATTATAATATGTACTCAGTGAACAAGGATCATATCAGATTTAGAGCTATTAGCTTCATATTTATTGTATATTTCTGAATATCTGATAACATAATGAACGCATCTAGAAACTTTTTCTCCCTATCGCTACCTTCTTGAAGATTTTTGCTTGAAGCAATTTCTCTTAATTTGGCTTCTTCCTTTATATAGTGATGAAGATACCTAATGAATAAGACTTCTTCTTCCAGACAGGCTATTCCAGTGTCCCAGCTTGGTGTCAAGAAGATTAATAGTTCTTGCTGACATAACTCCTAAAATTGATCAGCCAATCACTGTGAGGCAGTTTCTGAGTGATAGAGATTCTCAAAGAATGCTGAGGCAGGTGTAAGCGCACAAAGATTTACTGTTGGGTTCTCTAGCTTATAGCATAGATAGCTTCAACAGTGTAAGTTGCTTCTGGGGAACAAAAAAGAAGTGTGGAAAAAAGGGATGAAAAAAAAAGGAAAAAAAGAGTGACAGAGCTGTCTCCAACGCAACCAGTCATGATGGTTTGTCATCATGCTTTCTGCTAGTACTCTGTGCTTTTCATCAGGACTGTCCCTGCTCCCTCCCCTGCCCTTTTTGTTCTTTTTTCCTGGAGTATGCAAACAAGACCAAATATAGCACACTGGGTTTTAAGCATCTCTGCATGTAAATGGTTGAACAATATTTGTCAAGTATTTAAATGACTGCTATTTTGTTATGCCTTATTATTGGTTTTCTGTAATTAAAAGTAAAAATTACAAAGCAAGAGCTAAAGAGACATGGGTAAGATAATTCTCCTGTCACTGGTAATAGCTTCCCATGAAAACCTACGAAAGCAGCAAAATCAGGAGTTTTCAGCTATCAGGCTGGGAGAATGACAACATGAACACAACAGGCTTGGAACAACAAGGAAAGTACTGCTACAGAGTCACCAAAGCATGCTGCCTCAGCAGCTTCAGGGAAAGGTTACAGAGCTACAAATAACAAGCCCTTAGGTGATTGTTTTTGTTTTTAGCATGAGGTGTCATGAAAATGAACTGCTTTACCACGAGAAAAAAGGAGGAAGGCATTGTTAAACATCAGGGACTTGGAATATGAACCCTGTCTGCTTTGTCTGGTATGCTTTAGTTGTCTTTATGAGTATGTTACCGCATAAGCAGCTGATGTAATGTCTTTTGACATGTCTCTTGATATTGAAGTACTTTAATTAGTCCAAAGTATTTCAATTTTCTCAGTTATGTGTATAAATTCTGAATCAACAGTAGTTTTGGGATCTTGTAAATAATGGCAAAGTTAAGAAGAAGAATAAATGTGTTTGCAATGGAATTTAATTTAGTAGGTAAGAAATATCTTAAAAGATAAAGTATTAATATTCATGTAAATTATGTTTTGCTCTGCCAGAACTTAAAACATTATTTCTAGTAGCTTTAATTTTTGATTCGTTTATTTGTGTTTTTTTGTTTGTCTATTGCCATTTTTTTTGCAAAGGCTGTTTTACCCCATAAGCCAAAAGAAAATAAGATATTGAGTGGAAGAGACACAAAAGAAGAAATACAGCAAGTAGAGCTACTTTTTTTGCCAAACAATTCATGGTAAAAATATCTTAAAATGTTTGATAAGATGAAAGTGATACCAAGAATCTGCATCATAATACTTGGGCATCATAAGGGATTTTGTTAGCACTTTTCTATAAAAAAGATACGCTGATAGGTGAAAACATGTTTTTGTTTATAAAGAAAAAAAGAGATAAATTTTCTTGAAGAAAATATCCCGACTGAATTATATACATACAAAATGAGAGGTTGTAATTTCAAAATTCCTAGGAAAATTAGGAACTCTCATCTAATATCTTAATGTAAACTCATGCAATAAACCCCTGACTTTTTAAAAGGCTAAGCAGATTTCAAATGCATTTGAAATCTGAAACATATTTTGATAATTTCTTTGGAGATGGAATCTACTGAAAGTTATTTTTAAAAAAGGAAAAACAAAAAAGAAGTAACACATATTAAGTTCTTCAACATCCATGTTTATCTCTTATAAGAGTGATCTTAGTCAGAGCCTTGTAGGCTTGGTTCCAGCACTCTAAGCAGAACTATGTTCTTCATTTCACAATTAGCAAAAGAAGTTTATTAGAGAAAGGAAACTAGGATTTAGGTGTGGACCAAAATTAAAAGAAGTTCGGTCTATCTGACATCTATGAAGAGTAATTGTTTTGTTCATTTGAGTGTTTGGTACAGTACAGTGGCTAACTTTAACCATTAGTTTTACGTGGTCAGGTTTCAAAAACTTGACCACAAAGAAAACTGCAAGGCTGACCTGTTATTTGTGCTGTTGCTCTTCTTAGACAATAATGTTTTATTTATAAGGGGACAAGCATACTTACACTGTTTTGCAGTCTTCATCATTTGCACCTGTATATTATCTACTATTTTTTGCACTGTGGTGGTAGTGTATTATGGTCTTTTATTTGACATTTGATGCAAGCTGAGAAATTTATCAGTTTTTAAAAAGTGGAAAACAAATATCTTTAAGTAGCAATCAAGCAACAGTTAAATACATTTAACAAATTACAAATAACCTTTTTTAGTGGTAAATACTAAAAAAGTAAACAAATTTAATTTGCTATATTAATGTAATCAGTGACTTGAACAAAAAACCCAAGCCAAACCAAAACACTCTTGTACATACTACATCTCTCTAAGTCCTGGAAGTTTAATAAAAATACTACGTTTCACTCACAGTGATATGCTGATGTCTCTCATATTCTTGGAGAAGCTGTTTATTCTCAAAGGCAGGGGGACCCTGCAGAGAGACGTCAAAAAATTAGAGGACTGGGCAATCACCAACCATATGAAGTTCAACAGGAAGAAGTGCTGGATTCTGCACCTGGGATGGGGCAGCTCTGTATGTTCGTACAGACTGGGAAATGAGATGCTGGAAAGCAGGGCCATGGAAAGGGACCTGGGGGTCCTGGTCACTTGCAAGTTGAATATGAGTCAGCAGTGCCCTGGCAGCCAGGAGGGCAAACCATGTCCTGGGTGTCATCACTACCCAGTGTCCAGGAAGGGGATTGTTCCACTCTATTCTACACTGGTGTGGCCTCACCTTGAATGTTGTGTGCAGTTTTGGTCATCACAATAAAAGAAAGATATTAAGCTCTTAGAGAGTGTCCAAAGGAGGGCAACGAAGATGGTGAAGGACCTTGAGGGGAAGCTGTGTGAGGAGTGACTGAGGTCATGTGGTCTGTTCAACCTGGAGAAGGGGAGACTAAGGGGAGACCACTTCCTTGTGAGGAGAAGAGCAGGGGTAGACACCAATTTCTTTGTGGTGTTGTCTTGGGTTGAGCTGGCAAAATGCCAACTGCCCAGTACAGAGTCAGCTTCCCTCCCCCTGCCGAGGAAAGGGAGGAAAGGAAACAAAACTCTCAAACTAGGTTTATGCTTAAACTAACTATATATATTAACACAGAAAAGAGAAAATTAAGAGTAAACTGCAATATAACACACACACAAGTTAGATATAACAACAATTTTCTACTTCCCACTGAAAATAGATTCTATCACTCTAGATCTATATGCACCCTAAAAGATACTCAGCAAGAAACAGAAAGTATAACAACAAAATGTTTCTACTTCTCTGAACTCAAACAAAATGCAAGTAGTAGCAGCAGCAGCAAGACCCACTCCAGCAGGGCAGCAGCTCCGTGTCTTGACAACCACCCTAAGACCACCTTAAGACCATCCAGCAGGAAGAAGACCCCCTAGTAATGGGATGAAGCATGAGCAAAAGATCGGAGCGAGATCACGTGGGAAGTCTCCAAATTTACTGAAGCTGGGAGGATTGAAGAAAAGGAGGAACTAACAGACACTATAACTTAAGTGAAAAATTTGTAATCCTTTCCAGCTTGGGGAGAATGAGGAAGTTCTCTCAGCTGTGCCCAGCACCTCTGCAGAGGAACTGCTATGCGGTTATTGTGGTCAAGCTTTGCAGTCAAGTTTTGCGGTTAGGTTTCCAAAAGCAGCTAAGCACTGGTAAATTACAAATCCTACTGTAGGCACTTCAAAACTACAAATCAATTCAAAGCTTTGTTTAACTAACAACTTTATTTATTAATCAAATTTTATTTTATATTGATCCACTTATCACAATTACCATTAGGATATGTTTCTTCAAATTATTATTTCAAGACAAATATTTTTCCAGTGCCTACTGCCCTTCTTTCTGTGTCTTTCTAGGCACCAGAAGGTGAAACAAAAATAAAATTTTGTCTGATTTCCTACCTGGTTTTTTTTTTCCATAAATGAAAGTTCCTTCCTTACAGAGAGCTCATCTCAAAGTCCCTGATAGTTAAAAGCCCAATAAAATCCATTCCTAAAATACCAATATCCTTCCATCTCTTTCCATGTCTAAATTATTTAAAAGTACCTTTTCAGTCAAGTTCCCAAAGAAATGAGAAAAGAAAAACATTATTAATGACAGCAATATTCATTATTTCATATTTGGAGACATTTTTCTTGTTTTGAAGTAGATCTTGCCTTCTTGAGATTCAATTATTTTTAGGTCTACAGTACTAGAAATATGTTAAACTATAAGAGAATTAGGTTTAATTATATTAAGAGTATGCTCTCAGTGTCTCCATCTATTTTATTGAATTCTTGAATACTTCTGAGCCCTTTGTGTGATTGTCCTAGTTACTCCCTGATTTTTTAAGCAGTTGGTTAACATTAAAACTGTGTTGCAGGCGAAAGAAAAGAGCATCTGTATGGAGACAAGAATGTTTTGTTAGCCTCGTTTAAAAATTTAAAATGCATTGAAAGTAACAAACAGTTCAGTTACAATTATAGTAACAACTATAGTACAAATGAGTACAGGAAAAACTAGATCATATTAATACTCTCAGAATTCTTTTTTAAAAAAACCACTTTCTAATATACATTCTATTTTGCTGTTGCCATCTTCATGCTCCCAATATCTCTCCAGCTCATAAAGCCAATGCAGGTATCATCCCCAACCAGCTGGGCTGTCATAGTGAGTCATGGATGTTCCCAGTCCCTTCCTGGGAGCAACTCAGTATTGCTGGTGAGGGTCTGCTCATGTTCTGCACTTGGATCTACTTGGGTTTATTCTTTTATTTCCTCACCCTGGCCTGGACTGTGTCTTCTGGCTTCTCCCAGCTGGATGTGGGCATGGCCCCACAGCCTGCCCAGACTCAGCTCCCAGAAGCTCTTCTCATTTAGGCAATGACCCCCTGGGTTTGCCACACCCTTCCCACAAAGGCACTGGCAAAGCTCAGGCTCAGGCAAGGGAGACAACAGGCACTGCGCCTCAAGGCAAGAGAGGAAACCAGCCCAGCCCAGTTGTGGCCAAGGTAAGCACAGGCCAACACTGAGACCAGCGCTCTGGAGAGCCCTGGGACAGGAGTGAGAGAAGTCATTGTTAGTGGGCTGCAGATAGACTTTAGAAAACATGAACAAATAAATCTACCTAATTCTGACATGCATTAGAATTGTATACCAATATATACTGCCTATGAACACAGCACAACCAAGCTGTAAATAAATTCTCTTAAGCTTTTCTTTTATATGAACAGTTATTACAGTGAAGTAATTTTATGTTGAATTTTCTTTTTGTCACAGAAAAAAAATATAACGTTTTAATCTAGTGAAAATTCTCATAAAACCTGTTTTCATTCCTTAAAAGTGATTGATATGTCAGAAAACAACCCCCAGAACTTAGAGCTGAAAGGTAGTGAGAAAAGAATTATTCTTTTGAAAGGTTATTTTAAAGTGAAAAAGAAGGGAGACAGAGACAACATAAAAATGTCAGAAACAAAAAAAAAAAAGAAAAAAAAAGATCACTAGCATGCTCCTACAGTTAATTTTGTGAGTAAATCTGTGATATTGAAGCTAAAAAACCCTCTTTTGTTAGTTTCATACTAGAATCCATGTATGCTTTTTGAAAAAAAATAATTGCAAGTGCATGATTTCCATGCAGTTATTAAAGTTTCAGTTTTATTTTCTAGTTTTCATTTAAAAAATCCATCTCTAACTGTAAAACACTCTTTAGTATATGCTAAACAAACAAAAAAAGGTTTAAGGAACAAAATTTAGTTGTTAAAAGTCTACATTGGGTAACATATTTAGTCTACACATTTTACTAGTAAATTGTCTATATAAATTTTCAAATTGTTGAAATCATTGGAAAGGAAATGTTACCTTATCTTAATCTCTATAAGAAAAAATAGGGATTGACTAAGACCTTTGGAAGTCTACAATATAAAAGTAAGTTAGTAAATACATTAAACAGAAATTTCTTTGTTATTATACTCACCTAGGCTGAGACTTTGTTTCAGTCTTTAGTTTGACTGGAAACAAGGTATTAGACAGTCATGCTTATTTCAAGTGTGAGTGGTCAATATCTTGTTACAGTTTTCTTCTCTCCCTTTCTGGATCAAAAGCAAAGATTACATTCTGCAGTTACATTCCCTACTATGAAATTTTTTATCATTGAAAATCTGACCAGCTCTATTTCAAAATATTTTCATCTAGTCCTGATTATATTCATACACAAAATGTATTCTATAAACTGGTTAAATTAAAAGGTCAGGCTTCTGACATATCAAATCTATTGGCAGAAGGGAACTCATTGCATTATCACAGGGTTTCTACCATCTCTTTATAGGTAAGTAGAACATGCTGAGGGAGATTGCAATATGGGATTTAGGGAATCTTTTGCTGAGGTCCATCCTGCTATTATAATCTAAATTAAACTGCAGAATTAAATTGCCACACGACAAAAGTCAAAAGTACAAATTAAATCAAAAAGCAATTAGAGATATCTATGCCTCAAAAAACCTTCTAGACCTTTTAAATGCCAAGTTATAAATAGAAAATTTAACTAAGGAAATGCCAATCTGCAAACTGTTGGAAGATGAGAGAGAGAATGTAGGGGAAAAGATGACTGTACACAACATAACAATTTTTATGTTAATTCTCTAAGTAACTTTCCACTTGCCGTAGTAAACACAGAATGTTTTATTAGGTGGATATTTGTCCTTATTTCATGTAACCATCCATAAAAGTTACATTTAATTTCTGAAATATCATATTAGTTCCCAAGTAGCAAAAGAACTAACGTATATGCAGTAAGATTAGTAATAACAGAAGTAGCTCATGCTTGTTCCTGATAAGTTCATATTGTTGAGTCTGTTGTTTCAGGCAAAATGTTGAACGTGTAACCCTTAACTTAGCTGCTTAAAAAAAGAGCAAAAACTAAACAGCAAAGTAGACTCCTTCATTTAAAGCTATATTCACTAATGGCTCCAGGCAAAGAAGCCTTAAGAAAAAATACTTCCATTAAATTTGCCATTTTAAGAGGGAAAAATCCATGTTAATACCATTAGAGAAATCAAATCTCAGATATGAAAGATAGAGCTGATTTTAAACTGCTCTGATTTGTGTGTTGCTTCCTTTTCTATAGGGTTACATGACGTAGAATTCTGACAAAATGAGACCTTTAAGACAAATTTGAGATTAAATTAAAGGGAAAAAAAGGAAGAATTAGAAAAGANCATTGAAAACAAATAAAAAAAGTAATTCTAATGGCTAGTGCAACATGAATGTTCAAGCAAAGAAGAAAAATGCTCAGAGTTCCTTTTTTTTGCTGCAACACTTTCCAGGCACTGAGTTTCTAAATTTTCCTCTGTAAGAGTTGACCAGAAAAAAAAATCCGTGAATTAACCCCAGAGCTCTGAAGTCTGAAGCTAGTTGCTGGTAACTATGGAACTGTAAAGGAAATGCAAAGTGGCTGATGAATAGCTCAAAAGACAGGTTATAACAGAGCCAGAAAAGTTCACTAAAAACTAAAATTATCCCTATTTGGCTATGAGAAGAATGGCATTTTCAGTAACACTGCTGAGCAGGCAAGAGGGAAGTATGTTTGGCTGGGAGCTATGTTTACAGTAGAAGGGAGATTATATGGACATCACTGTGATTGATTCTTACAGTATGCTGGATCAGCTAAAGGCACATACTTCTGACATTTCTGATTTGTGTATAAGGAAAATGGATTTCTGTCCCCCTATATTAGCTTAAACATGAAAAGAAAATATTGCACATTAGCAGGAAGTACAGTTCCACACATCAAAGAGTGTTAAAAATTATTCTAGAAGACATTTTAAACCACCTTTTTTGACATAGTGTTTGGTGTACTCAAATGTACAACTATTTCTGCAGTTGTGCACTACATAAATCAATGTGAGATCTGGTAAAACTGCATTTTCATAGCAGATCAGCATAAAGTAGTTTTGCAGAAGGTGCTGGTACAGTCATGACTGAATGTGGATAGGTGCATTATTTAATGGTCTCTAGATTCCCATGCTGAATGTGTTTTCCTATTGACCTCAGCAAGGCATTATAAGACAGCTTGCTGATTCAGACATTTTTTTAACAAAAAAAATTATTTTTGTTTTCATACCTAATTGACTAGTAAGCTTCCTTATGTTAATTTGAAACAG
This sequence comes from Sakesphorus luctuosus, assembly GCA_013396695.1. Lineage (NCBI taxonomy): Eukaryota > Metazoa > Chordata > Aves > Passeriformes > Thamnophilidae > Sakesphorus > Sakesphorus luctuosus. The sequence goes on from VWZD01009181.1 coordinate 37,093, forward strand.
CACTGTCACCATTTTCTCTATCTCCTAAACAGCTAAAAATCTAAATTAAATAAGATTGAATAAATTGAAATATCACATTCTTTTTCCATGAAATTTGCAAAGTGGAGAGTTAATTATCATTATATAGTTCAAGACAGTATAAGGCATCTGTCTATCTTGATCTGACTATTTAAAGATGAGATTTATTTGTTCTTCAGAAAGTATTTTTAGACTATCCATATTAATTTTATATATCTACCTATGAGATTAGAATAGCTACATTTCAGCTGCTATAAATACGGTATAGGTTCATATAAAATGTATTTCTTTCTCTATGAACATCTGTATAAATTTTTCTTATGAGATTTTCCTCCTTTCTGAATAAAGATTTTTTTTATTTTATATGTGATCTATATATTTAATTTTATATTTGTTAAATATTTTGATATATTCAAATACAAATACAAATGTGATAGAATGCAAAAGATGACCTATGTTCATGGATGAATTAGAGAGATATGCTAAAATTAGTAAATACATTCAGGAATTCATATCTTTGTATAGTATTTAATCTTTAAACAATTTTCCTTTTTTTTTTTTTGATTTTTCCTCAAGTGCCATAAAACTGTCTTAAAAGAAAATAAAGCTTCCAAAGAAAGATATCAATCTCCTGTCAATTCAGAATTACTTTTGGTAAGAGCATGTAAGGTAGACAGAGGTCTTATTCTGACAATCTCCACATCTCTGCAAGTTGCTTTTAGGTTCTGCATTAAACAATACTCCATCAGCTATAGATCAAAATCATGTAAAATCTTTCACATTATAATTTGGACTAACCTACTAGTTTTATTCACCTGTTTTCCTCTTCAGCAACAGATATATATATATCTATAGATATATAGATATATATATAGATATATATAAAAAATTATTCTTTTCACATTTATGTTCTGGTCCTGTCAATGTTCTAATATCAATACCTGCATAAAAAGAGTTAGTTAATAAGACACATAAAGACACTTCAAAACTTCTTTAACATTTCAGAAGTCAATACAGTCCTTTGTTTAAAAAATTCATATTTATTATCCAGTGTGATGTCTACCTCAAGATACAAATCTGGGAAGACAGCTTAGAGATAAGACTTTTGGAAACAGACTGATAGGAAAAAGCTAAGAATTTTAGGTGGTGTCTGCCTACTGAAACTCCTAATCTATGTTTAGGCACACAAAATTAGAAGAAAATTTCATAAAACCTTTACATTTCAATAAGAGTTTAAATGATCAGTGATTGTGAAGAATAATGTATGTATCTGAATGAGTTTATTTCTGTTTTATTCCAGTTGTATGACACCCTCCCCACCCCCCCGAAAAAAAAACAAACAAAACCCCCAAAAAACAAAAGAAAAAAACCACAAAACCACAAAAAAACCTAAAAAAAAAAAAAAAAAGCAATGTCTTCCTTATGACTTTGGTTTCCAGCTGGTCTTTCCTCATGGAGCAGCTCTTGCCCTTGCCTGACAATCTGAGCAGATCTTGCAATTAAAAACTGTGGTAAACGGGGCACTGAATATCTCTGTATTTTCTATATCCTTTGCCACTAGTTCACCACTTCTCTTGAAAGCAGACATACCACCCAATCTCCTTTTTGACCTTTACACCCTTCTGGCAAGCTTTGCCTTTCCCTATATGCCTATGTGATATTTCTGCACTGCTCTTTGGCAGTAACACAAAAGAGGTTTCACAAGAGGATAATTAAGGAAGCTTCTTCTCCTGCAGAAGGGACATCTGACTATCACTATCCATCCCTTTCTCTTTGTGACACTGCTTCAGACAATAATTAGGCACAACTGGCCCAGGTAGACAGTTTCCCCAACATATATCTTTCACATCTGCTGTTGCCATGTGTCTGTAGTTTGTCTACAAATGAACATCTTCAGAGGGGTAATTGTTGCCAGAAATTACAAGCTTCTGGTGTCTTTTACAAGCCTCAAGTATCTATAATGGTAAGAGTTCAGCCTCCTCCTGGGACTTCTTTGCTCCTGTGCAGTGTAATGCTTGGGCTCTTTCCTCTGCACAGTCTCCATGAAAAGAGAAGTATTTCCTTCCCCTCACACAGATGCAGTTCATGATACAAGTCACTTCCTGCAATCTTTCATTACTTCATTAGGAAATCTGCTACTTCATTAGGAAATTTACCTGAAATAAGGACTGTTCTGTCTAGGAGTTGCATATACATTAAAGTCATCTCCTTAAAGCACCAAGAGACTTCTAGTGAATTTCTGAATAATAAAAGAAAAATGGCAATCATAGCTTGGAAAATTTATTAATTTTTATGTTTGTTTTGTGGTTTTTTTTTATTATAACAATATTTTACAACTTTTTTCAAGATTTAAAATTAGACATTTAAATGCAGGAAAATAAAATGATGAGAAAATATGTGAATTAAAAACATTAGCATGACTATATACTGGAACCTTGAGCCTGTGTTGTATGAAGTGCTAAGCGTTTTAGAAGAATGAATTAGAATTATAACCTAAGCTGTGACAGTAGAGTAGATAGGGGGCTGCTTTTCTGTTCCCTTGTAGATGTGTCCTGATCTTTCAGGAACTTGTTACCTCATTCAGGGAAGAAAGGAAGAATTAGCATTATCTGCTAAGAATTGTCATCCTTCTAGTTTTTTTGAGCATGAGGTCCTGTGAAAATAATTAGACAGTATGAAAATTCACTATTAACTTCAAGACCAGTGTCTGTCTAAAACCTCACTGCTGGGTTCTAGTCTGAATTTATCTTGGTCGATCAACTAAAAATTTTACCACCTATTATATGAACAAGTGATTCCTGCTAGTGCAAGTCAGGTTCATCACATTTGACCCTATTAATCATAAAACACTTTAAAACTTAGATGCAGGTGATTGTCAATGTTTTGTTCAAACATGAAATTTTGAGTATTTTTAAATTTATCTAAAATAAAGTATCTTTTTTTCAAGGCCAAATAATCTTTGTGACATGAAAAATGCAGTCTTGCAGTAGTAAAGTATTAATTATAATCATGGTATATTATAGAAACATGTTATGTATCTGCTACAACTTTGAAAGTTTAGAGCTTTTTTTTTTTCCTTGGGAGTGGGATGTATGTATCTTCCACCCTTTTTCACTCTCTTCAAGTGGCCATGACCTGGAAGCATCTTGGAGGTGACATTGACTGTCTTGAAAGGAAAGACACACTTTTTACTATTCTCAAGCTACTTTGCTACTGATGAAGAATCATACTGATAAGATGGCTTTTTTTGCCCCTCTGGTTCTTGTAGATAGTGAAAAGGATTAATGCCATTTTGCGCTGCTTTGTGTGTCTCTCTATGCATTGTCTGGGTTCGGGGCACTAAAAAGTCAAGGTAGAAACACCTGAGTAGATGAGGAGTCCCTTCAGGCTGAGTAGGGGTTCTGCCCCTTATGACAATTACTACTTTTATTTTCATTAAGTCAAAATATGAAATGTCTATGGATTTGTCTGGACCTTGCATCAGTGAGATGAGAGTTTTTCTCCCCAAAAATATTTTAAAATAACTCCAAACAAATATTTTTGTCTACTGCTCTTTTGAACTAAGATTCTTGCTTGAGTGACTACACTGTGGTTCAGAAGAGACCAAAGACATATTTTCTCTTTTGTGTTTGTTTTATTGGAGGTTTTTTTAATGTTTGTTTTGTTTTGTATTATTTCTTTGATCTATGGAAAAGTTGCATTCAGTCACCTCAAACTAAGAAAATCCTGGGAAGTTTCATGGAACCGCTCTATTAGACTAAGTAATGGATAACGAATACGTAGAGTTTGTTCAGTGAAAGGTCAAGCAAGTCACATCCTATGGGAAGAATGGTATTTATCAGTTTCTATTGATTTTCTACATCCCTACAGAACAGGCATACAGCTCTCTTAAGCAAACTCTTCCACTATTCAGACATCCAGTTGACTTCTTAAAGAATGTAGAAGTTTAAGTTAAACTTTCTCTCCACTTAAGACTATTAAACTTTGAGTTAGTGATAAAGTTAAGCTCTAAAAGGAGTGTATTGTAATTGTCAGTGTACTTTATTAACCAGAAAGTAATGTTAGAGACTAGAAAGATATCAATATAAATACAAAATGCCCAGAAAGTTAGAAATATTAATTATTGAGCTGAGAAACATTTTGCAGGTAAATTAATATAAAATAGAGTGGCCCTGCAATGTAACTTCTAGAAAAAAATACGATCTGTGTGGTAAAAAGGCTGTCTTTCAGTTTTGGCTTGTCCTACCAAACAGTAAAATACAATAGGATAAATATATAGCATTCAGCAAAGTACTATCCCACTAACTAAAGGCAAGATTTATTTTTCTAAAATTGTCTCTGTTAACTACTGCATATTATGTATATTTTCAGTATTTTATATATTACTAGCTGATTTGGAATTGTCAAGTGTTAGTACCTGACTGTATAGAATGAATATAAATTAGTAGTAAAGTGATATATTTTAGAACCCTAGTGGGTCACTGTCTGGCTTGTTCTGTGTAGTTGTGTATTACAGCACTGAGGAGCTCTCAAAATTTAGTTAACTAAGAAAAATGGAAGCCAGCTTTGCACCAGAAGCAATCCATACAGAAAGCAGAAAGGTAGTATGAGTACGTTCAGGAGACAGTGACTTTTCTCCTAGCAGTGTGGTTTTCATTTTAAAAATTATATGTTCAAAACCTCTATAATAATTATTATTTTTCAAAATATTTATTTTAAAAAACAACTTTTAATAAGTTGTATGGGTTTGGGTGTTAACCAGGAACTTGACTAATCATCAGAGTATGAGTTGACTGACATATTTTCCTGAAAAAAAAATTTTCAGAAAAGGAAATGTCAGGTCTTAATTTCAAATAACAAGTAATTTCTTTGCAATAAAGTAAACCAGACTGTGAAGAAACATTAAAAATTATTTCTCTTGTTTATCAAGGTAGTGGGTCCATAAATTACAAGTAAATTCAATATTTTTTGGAAATAAAAATTCCCAGGTGGCTAAAAACTGCAAATAGTGCTTGCAAATCTGGTAATCTATAGTAACTCCTATAAATATGTCATAAAGCATTTGGGATTGAGCCTTGGTGCAATTACGGTAAAATAGGATTTTTAAAACATCTGCAACTATGTGGGAACTGATAAGTAGAATTTATACTTGAGAATGTAATGAGAGTTGACACCTATTTGTGACATGACTGTATCATAGATTCACTGCAGCATGATAGCATCACTGTTTCTAGCAGTCAAAGATGTATTTTCTGAAGGTGAAAATGAAATGTTAACAGTTGATACCTTTCAAATAGTCTAAGCTAAATACCTTGTACTGTTCTTGTCCTTTCAGAATAAATATACACAACTTGAAATGCTAGATAAAGAAATAATGCCTCTATGATTATAAAGTCGAGCCAGAGTATATATTGGCAACAACACTCTTGGCTGCCTGTAGAAGAATATGATTTGTTGTGGCAAAGATTAATAATCATGTATTGCTGCGAGTCTGTGTATAATAATTTGACATCCTGGGTATCTGTTTAGTTTATATATCTTACAAATAAAACCCATGGAACTGTTTTAAAACCCCTTTATAAGGATGACCTGACACAATCATATCCTCTTTCACAATACAAAAAACTTGAAAAATTGTCAACTTGTTCCCATATGAGAAGTAAAGAAAGTACATGGTCACACCTGACACTGAAAAGGAAGTTTGAGCATAAGTTAGAAGTAATATACTCAGACATAAATTCAAATGTTATTTTTATTTAAAAGAGAAATTATATTTAAGAGTGCATAAATTGGCTCTTCCTTTCAGCAACATGTTTAAAGATTTAAATAAGGTATTCACTGGCTTGTATATCTTCAGCTTCCAGACTTCTTTTCTGAAATTTTCCTCTTTTCACTGTTATATTTTTCCCTTTTCTCTCACCATACTAACACATCTTTCTTCATCACTCTGCACTTCCTGGTTCTTCCCTTTTTTTCATCTTTATCTTTTCCTTGTGTTCATGCTAATGTCAGGACACTACTAACATAGGTGGGGCTCCCTAAGGGACAGGTAGACAGGAGCCAAGAGTGGGACCTGTCCCTCTTTCTGTCCATTGCAGCACTCCAACCGTGTTCACTGTTCTCGTATGTCTCTGTAAATCCAGCAAGCTTGTAGGTACATAGCTTCTAATTCTTGTCTGTTCTCAAGGCTGCATGTGCTGTTTATATCCAGTCAGGCTGCTTTCAGATTGGGAAATTTGAGAGATGTGTGCATCACACTGTTCTTCCACACACATTTTCACTGCCTTCCTTGCCTCAGCTTCAACCTCTAGCCACCATTTCCCCCAGAACCCAATCTGTTGGCATTCATGCTTCCCTGGAGAAGGAAGTCCCAACCCCTCTTACCTACTGCTTCCCCTTAGTGCCAATGTGTATATCTGTTTCTCTAATGCAACTCAGCAAAGAAGGACTTCTATTGTCAGAAGTCATGCATTTCTAGACTGCCATGTCACGTGAGTCTCCAACCACTAAACATTCAGCATAGACATTGGACTGAATCTGCTCTTTTGCCATGGTCATTTCAGTACAGAGCAGAGAGTAGCTGGATTGTTCAGCGCTGTATGGAGCAATATGCTTCAAGGGCTATAAGGGTCGAATGTTCTCACTGATGTGGTCTTGCATAACAACCTCTTGTTTGGCTATTTTTGGATAGAAATAAAGTCTATCTTATCTTGTGGAAGAAAGGTCTACAGGAAAGAGTTCAAGGTGGCAAATACAGAATGGTTTGAGATTTTAAGAAATACTGTTTTCTTAACTTTTTTGATTGCCTTCCCACTCTTTGTGGACTTTTGCAGACCTGTTCCTCACTCCCTTGTCTTTTGTTTGGGTAGATTCAGTTGTGGAAAACAGAAACTTAATTGTTCAGCAAATGTGATGCAGAATGTTAGGGCACAAGGCTTATCTGAATCCTCGGCTGTGTCACTGGCAATTAATTTTTCTTTCCTCATCCTCGAACAGGTTTCAGTTTTACATTCTCCTCTGCTCTCATTCAGTCTGCTGCCGACATCTAAGTGCATTTCTGTTTCTGTTTTGCATTTCTCTCTCTCCCACACAGTGGTTAGTGTACCTCACCTAGAAATATGAACTCTTAAAAGTGTTTGGGTTTTTCTCTTTTCCAAAGGTTAACTCTTCTGTCCATGTGAAAAACGCTTGCACCTTCATCCCCCCAACAGAGATACCCTTGAAATGCAAAGTAGTTATGTATTATTTAGGTAGTGCATTGAATTCCAATATAGCAAATCCATTTTTCACTTACTAGTTTGAGAAGTATAACTTGTAATGACTTCAGTTCTATTCTTAGCACTCTTTTTCCTACTGTTAGCACTGCTACTTCTGTCAGCAGGAAAAGCAGGGGGAAACTATTTGCTAATAGCTAAAGCCCTTCTGAACAGCACTTGTTTATCCTTATTCTTTGTTGTCCTGAATGTTGGATAGTCATTCACACCAGTAAAAGTAAATGGAATCAGATACAAACTAGAGAATAAATAAAAGGAATAATAGACAAATGAGAAAACTTGTTTTTTGATCAAGCCTTTTGAGTGTCGGATTATCTTTCTATTTTTTTCCGAATTAGCTCCTTTAAAATATCACTTGAATGCATTAAGTATTTATACTTTTTTCTACATGTAATGTCAATTGCTACATTAATAGTACATTAATAGTAAAAAGGCTAAATAATAAAAAAAATTACAGTACATCTTAATTTTTAAATACCCTTCACATAGATGTAATCAGTGAATAGGATATAAACCAAAGAAGCAATAAAATTAGCATGTAGCAAAAAGGTGCAGTTCATGAGTGGGGTGGAAATTGTTGCAATGACAGGGAGAGTTACCTGGTGGAATGAGATGGAAATTAGGAGTTTCACAACTGTTATAAGAATATTATTGTCTATGCTACAATGTTAATTTTTATTTAGTAGACTTAAAAAAAGTCCACAGTAGTCAAATTTCTTATTTAAAAAAATGGTAACAGTCCTCTTTGACAGTATTAGTATTAAAACTTTTCAAATATCTACAGGGCCAAGAGCAAATTCTTCACTCTGTTGCTGTAATCAAACAGTGCATAGCAAAGCAGGTGTCGAATTTTTCTGCCTTGACTAGTTCTCACAGAACAATATTACAGGTCATAATTCATAGAAAACGGGCAAAAAATTTTATAGCCATGAAGACTTACTGAAGAATAGCACATTTTCCCACACGCTACAAAGTATGATCAGCACTTCTCTGCATAGCCTTGACTCCTCAGGCTGAGGCTGCCTGTACCCTGTTTTAGATCCCAGTGTGGAGTTCTGAGCAAGTATAGCACTTACTTATTGATGGTCCTAGCAGGCTGTCAAATTTAATAACACAGAAAATGTCAGCCAAATTTTTATACTGAGTTCTACGTGAAGAAGAAGTAATAGTGTTATATACTGGTATTCAATAGAGAATGATTTCTAGTTGGAAACTGAAGGAGGAGCTTTCATTTATGTTCCTATTCTTCTTGATGACACAGGAAGTGATGCCTAGAGTTAGGTTTGCCTGACATTCTCCCATTACAAAACTGTATTTGCAGTGTCATATTGTTTGTTCAGGCTTCAAGCATGTGAGCTGCTCATGCTATTTATTTATTTATTTATTTATTATTTTGTACGGATCTTCCTGTAGCTGGCTTGGAGCCACTTGGAAGCTCATCCCAGAGTATGCAGTGGTGGAAGTCAAGATGTCCACATCGTTTGCACAGGCTCTGTGAACTCACAGTGGGAATTAACAGTGATGAGAAGTCTGCTGTATTTAAAGTGCCATAAAATAGAAATACTTTGAGAATCATCATCTCCAGGAAAGTAGTGCAGAAACATATTTTGTGTGTGTGTGTATGTGTTTCAAAGGAGAGAACTTTAAGTTTTTTTTCTTTTTTTTTCTTTTTTTTTAATGTTTCACTTTGGGATCTTGAATATTATGGGGGTTTAAATTTACTTTTTTTAAAAACTATTTTATTTATTTATGTACCATTGCAAATCTATTAGTTGCTTTATAAGAGAAATACCCAACCCTCCTAAAGAATTTAAAACCTGAAAGGCTTCATCAATTATAACATAAAAATAATAATGATCAGCAACATGACCGGGACAGTAACAAACATACTTCTTACTAATTATGACTGTGTGATAATTCTAAAAACTATGAATACTACCTTGAGAGGTACCCTTACTGTATGATGCTGGTTTTTTATGCTAGTTATATTCAAAACAGAAAATATTCATGCTTTACAGCAGAACTGTAATAGCAAAGACACAAGGAAAGATTTTTGACTCTGGGATTTCTCTTTCATTTGAACTGAAAAGCCTTGATTTTAGAGGAACACTATTTTGCTTTCCCTTTGGGAAATTTCTGCTTAGAGCAGTACAACTGAAATTCCTGAACTATAAGAATTTTAAGTTATTGTATTTTATAAATACATTGCTCAGAAATGAACTTTTCCCCAAAAAATATGTAAAAATAAGTTAAGTAAAAATGCCTATAATTTTGTAGGAATTCTTATTTTTTTTCTTGATATAGACACAGTAAACCAGAAGTGTCAAAACCAAGCAAAGTTTTAAACCTCATGATTTGTATTTTTTCAAAGGCAACAATTGCTGCGGACCTGAGATCAGTGCAATTGGTTAGAGCCTGGTGCTAATATACTAAGGTTGTGGGTTTGATGCCTCTATGGACCATTCATTTAAGAGTTGGGCTTGATGACCGTTGTGGGTTGCTTCCAAATCAGAATATTCTGTGACTCTCTGACTGCCCAGAACTGGGGATAAATATTGATGACCAACCTTTGTAAAACAGACGATGAATATTATAAGCCTGAATACCACCATCTTAGCTGAACTGAAATTTTATGGCAGTTGAGTACTTTTCCTTTCATGTCCAAGGTTAGAAGTCTCTGAGAGGAAATGTCTCTGACAGTAATGATATTCTCCAGATGTTGCTGCCTTTGAGACAGAATAAACTTAGGCTGTGTGCCAAGATCTCTATTCCAACCTGTTATTTCTACCATTTGAGAAATTTCTTTCTTCTATCTTGAGGGAAAAAAAGACACACACACACAAAATTAAAAGCAAACATAAAAAAACCCAAACAAACAAAACCCCAACAAAATAAAACCACCCAAACAAAAAACAAAAACCCAAAGAAAACCACAACAAATAAAAACCCAAAACGCAACCAAACCCAAACACCAACAAAATCAAACAAAACCAAACAAATCACACAACCTCAAACCCCACAAAACAGACATTTCCTGAGTAGTATTTTTATATATCTTTGTTAATCTTCACTTTGTCTCTGAAGCATGTTTTATCAGAGATTCTGCAAGCTCACCTCAGATTCACTTTTGCTGTAAAGGCTTCTCATATGCCTACACTTTATTTTAAGGAAATCCTACACTCTATTTTAAGGAACTCCTTGGAGCACACAGGATTTCAGGAGACTGTTTTATTCCTTTCTTTGAGATAGAAAAAACTTTTGTGTCACAAAGACATAACATAGACAAAAAAAAAAAATCCACAGAATTGCTTGCTCTCTATTCAGAATACTATGTTTTAAGTAATAAATTCATCACTTATACCAGATGTGCTCTTATTCATATCCTTACATTTTTATTTGTAAGGATATGCAGTCTTTATACAGGAACAGCCCCAAACTTAAATGAGACCAAACCTTTTTATTCTCTCTGGCACACAGATTCTTCTTATTCTCATTTCACCACATTTGTGGATCAGGAATAGATGAAGCTGTCTTTAGGGCAGGAATTGATCATGTGTTCTAAGCTGTTATGTTCATGCTTTATTGCCTCATTTCTAACTCATATCTTACTTTCTGCATAAATTCCTGCCCAAAGCTTGTCTTGGTACAAAATTTTAAAGAGGCAAGGTGGCAGTAAAGAAAGAGAGGAAAGATAATAAAGAAACTCAAGTCTGACTTTTTTCCTGTATAATAAAGACAGGTAGCCTGATAGTGAAGCAGACAAATTCTTATTTTCTGTAGGTAATTAATTCTGCCAAGTATTTTACTATTGCATGGGGGTTTTGCTGTGCAAATACATCTTCATAAAACATAGTGGGCAGCAGTGTACAATTCAAAAAAACTCCTTGGTTTTGAAGATAGAAAACTATTTCAGCTCCATATCTAAACATGTAATTTTCTTTCAGAGCCTGCATGCATTTTATTCTCCTGCTCAGCTTAGAAAATGGAATGTTGATGGGACTGTATCATCCACACTACCCTTCTGCATCTGTCTGTTGCAAAAGGTATGAAATGGAAAGCGTTGCTTCACCATTGATTTGTTGCCAGTGTAATCTGTTTTATTCAAGTCACAGTCCAACTGTTTTTCCACCACCACGTTATTTCACAATTTCTCTTCCCCAAAACTGACCATGCATTATGAAGAAGTCAGATGTGTTCATTCAGCTTTGATTTTTACACCTCTTTTAAATCAATACCTCAGTGATTGATCTTCTAAAATTTAAGAGTCAGTGGACCATATAACTGAAATGGCAAAGAAGGTAGGTGCAGGATTTTCTGTCTTGACTGAAGTGAATGCTAGGTGCTATACTGTGATTTTAATGATTCACAGGCACAAATTAAACATGCTGCAGTATTGTTTGCTACCATACCTGCTCTCTTTATTTAAATAAAACATTAGGCCATTCTCAATTCTAAATCAGATTAGGGATTAGCAGGCAACAGAATGTATAAACACTTATTTAAACTGTCTTTTTCAAGTAAGTCTATTTGAGTTAGAAATGCAGCAGTTCTTTTCTTAAGCTGTTTTCTTGATTTGATTACTTGTGTATTTCAGCCAATGGTACCTAAATATATTGGTGGCTACAGGAGAACAAACTAGTGCTCTACAAGTCCAACACTCTGTCTAGCAGCAGCTAGCACCAGATGCTGCAGAGGGAGATGAAATTCTTCCAGTTGAGCATTAGTATAATATGAGAGAAATTAGGAATTCCTAACCTTGAAAATTATTAGTTAACAATTTGAGAATCAGTAAGCTATGTAGACTTGCTGAGCAGCTATATAAATTGAAACATTATTTCATTCCTATAAATGTGTTGCATAGCGCTTTTGAAGGTGGTAGAAAATATTTGTCACTATATCTTATTCAGAATAAATTATTTATATGTGTAATTTTTTTGTTATCGCAATTAGCAGGAGAGAGTTAGAAGCGCATTGCTGGAATTCTACATCTCTGTGTATATTAATTATACCCACTATAGCTTTTCTTACTATTTTATAAAGGGAAATATTTCTTCCAGACTATGTAAAATAATCTTGTATAAGTCTCCTGTCAAGAAGAAAAATTCTGCATGCCTAATGCTCTTATCATAATAGCAGTGTCCTTAAAAGCAAACAAATATATTCTATTTCTATTATGCTGGCTTCAGCTGAATTAAAATGTTGAATTAAATAACTGAATGAGGTATGTGAGAGCTACTAATGATGACATTATTTGGCAGTATCTGATTATCTTCTTTCTTAGTATATTATTAACTCTATTATTTCTTTTTAGCTCAATGTCTATCCCAAAGATTTAGGATGGGATGCAATCTGTGCAGTAGTAAACCTCAGAAGTTTAGATATTTTCATTAGTTTTACATCTAAATCTCTTTAATAATTAGTTGAGACAATTGGAATTTAGAAATTGATGCATTTTTTTTTCCAAGGATAAAATGTATTAATTATCTATAAGGAGTACCTGTCTTAAACTAATTTATTTTATAGGTAGGATTGCATTTAATTATGGGAATTATTCAACTGATTTCTATTACAGCATAGTTAGTTCAAAGAAGGAAACAGAAACCTAATGGCAGCTGACATATTAAAGGAATGGATGGGGTTTTTTATGCAGAAAAAAGCAGTCCTCAAAAAGTATGTCAGTTTAAAAAGCAAATTAAGAAAACATCAGATTAACTGTGGAATGGAACAGTATAACTCATATGTATTATGCATAATAAGGTATAATTTTGCTATAATCGCTGACTAGAAAGAAAAGCAGAAATCAACAAGGTACTGCGTCAAACCAGAGAACTTTACTTGTTCTATTTGTGGGCCAAACTTATCCTCTTTTGGATTCAGGATTCCTGTGTATTCATGTTCCATAGACCTAACTAGAAAAGATTTGACAAGA
>VWZD01009181.1:55963-84292 GCA_013396695.1 Sakesphorus luctuosus
TTTGCATCAGAGAGTGAGGTCCCCAGTAGACTCTTCAGTTCCCTTGAATTACTATTACTAAATTACTTCATTACTATCTCTGATTTTTATATCTAATTTTTATCATAATCCTCTTCTGACACAGGAAGTCGTATTAGTCTACTACTAGGAAGCATTAGATGAACCAGTTGTGTATATAGTCTGTCCTGCTCATTTGAGCAGCTCCCTTTCATGCCAGACTTTTGAGAACGAGAATAGAAACCAATGATCATACTAAATCCCCTCTACTAACACCAAATCACCCTCAGTATGAACTTTGGAAGTGAAAGTTCCTCTTTGTGGGAGAAACTACGAGAATTTCCCTGGGATTTAAAATAATGCTTGGGAATATCAATCAATATATGTGGACCAAAAGTAGAGCCATATTTAAAAGGTTCACAGGACAAGCCTGCTGAGAGCTACCACAGAAAGGCTACAGATAACAACAAAAATTAAACTTAGGTCAAGGAATCTGCAAAGCAATGCATGCATGTCTTCAAGATAAGAGCATTGCTGGGGGTTTCGGTGTTTTAAATCTTCAGGGAAAAGACGGGAAAATACTGTGGGGTTTTGTCCTGGGTTTAAAATTGCATAAATTATTCCTAATTTAAAAATGAAAAGCCAAAGCATATTGTTTTGACTTTCCTATTTTCTTATAAAAGGAAAAAAAGATTTGTTTTTCTAAAAAAAAAAAAAAATGTATGTAACTTTCTTTTTTATTTTTAAATTCTGTTTAGGTGGAAATTGTAAGGTTTTAGTTCTCATTATCTGACATTTGATTGGCACTAAATTAAATTAATTTCAAGAAGCCAAGTCTATTTTGCTTTGACAGTAACTGGTGAGTGATCTCTCCCTATCTTTATCTTGACTCATAAGTCTTTTGTCATGTTTTTCATTTAAAGAAGAGAGTGATAAAGGCAGTTGGTGGGTGTCTGTCAACCAGCCAAGGTCAACCCATCACGCCTTTACTTTTTCCTACACATCAATGTTATGATGTCTAATAACTACTAACAAACTGTTCTTTTATTTTTAGGACATTGCTTACATCACCATTAAACCTTGATTCTTTTTTTTATCATCTCTTTCCATATCTGTCACATAGCTCTCAGGTTTCTCTCCAGTCCTGTTTTGAAATCATATCCACTCTGGTGTTACTCCAGTCTATACCCATTTTGTCCACTTTTTGTACACCATTTTCATGTGTTCTCTTACTGTTCAGTTCTCTGACTCTTTACTCACCCTACCCTGACATGTGGCTGTATTATGCAGCTCTTGGATAAATAAAGCAACACAGAAGGTCCACAAAGATGTGAGATATATTTAATTAAAAAATTTTATTCTCCTTACAATATGAATCTGTCTAGGTTTCTCCAGCTATTTGAAAAAAAAGTGTAGTAAGGTTTTTCCATTAACTTAATTTATCTGAAGTTATGGAAGATATTGTGCATTCCTTGCTTAACAATTTCATGAGTCATGGACATGAAAAATACTCGGTGTTGGGAAAATATACATTTTCTGCAGCTTGCTTACAGTAAATATACATGAAAGCACATGCTGAATGAGACTCATAGAACCATAGGATCCTTGAATGTTTTGGGTTTGAAGGGACCTTAAACATTATCTAGTTCCACACCCCTGACAGCTTGTTCAAAGTCCTATCCAACCTGTCCTTGAACACTTTGAGGGATGAGGCATCCACAACTTCTTTGGGCAACTTGTTCAAATGCCTCACCATCCTCACAGTGAAGAATTTCTTTCTAGTGTCCAATCTAAATCTATTCTCTCTCAGATTAAAACCATTCTCCCTTGTTCTGCCACTATATCCCCTTCATAAATAGACCTTTCCAACTTTTTTGTAGGCTCTCTTGAGGTACTAGAAGGCTGCTGTAAGGCCTTGCTGAAGTCTTCTCTTCTCTAGTCCGAACAACCTGACCTCCCTCAGTCTGTCTTCATGGGAGAAATATTTCAGCCCCCTTACCATTGTCATGGTTCTTCTCTGGACTTGCTCCAGCAAGTTCATGTGCATCTTATGTTGGGGGCCCCAGAGCTGGATGCAGTACTCCAGGTAAGGTCTCAGCAGAGCAGAGCAGAGGGGCAGAATCCCCTCCCTCAACCTGCTGGCCACACCTTTTTTGATACCTATCTGGCTTTCTGGGCTGCTAGTGCACATTTCTGGCTCATGTTGAGCTTCTCATCAACCAACACCCCCTAGTCTTTCTCTGTGGGAGAATGCTAAAATGGACCTCTGAGGAGGGCAGCATTGGGAAGCATCCTGGACCTGACCAGCTACAAATATGAGAGACTTCTGTTGTTGGAGTTTAAAAGTTATGCATTCTTCTGTATGGTTTTTGGTTCAGAAAGTTTTCTGTATCTCCACCTGCATGATTGCCACAACAACCCGTGTATTCCCCTGAGGGGGTGTTCCTGCCCTGCACTGCCAATGCAGATGCCACTGTGGTTAGTTCTCCTGTCATTTGACAAGTTGTTCCCCATTGCCTATATGGTTGCCAGTTACCCACTCCATCTCTACCCTCACCCAATTGCATGAGAGTTCGAGAACCGTCCTCTCAGAACCTTAGAAGTATCTGCAAGTTCCTCAAGAAATTTTCACTTTTGTGCCTTCATTCCACTGGATCGGAGTAGATCATTATTTCACTGGTCAATGCTCATCATTTCTCTTTCTATTAGCCATAGAATACAGTTTTATAATGATATATTCTTTAAAAATATGATCTTGAACCATTAGGATCTATTTCAGGTATTACACAATGACTTACATCATAAGTAAAGTATTACCAAATTCAAAGCAGAATTTGACCTTAATTTAATCTGTTCTAAGAGAGGAGTTTATTAGAGGAGTGTGAGAAAATGTTCTTTTTAGTAGATAAGGTCATGAACCATAATGTATTTTAAGTTAGTGAGAGATTTCATATTTTATATTAGCATTGCTCAACCCTCTCCAGCTGAATTGTGTTAAAACAGAGGTTCATATCTGTACATGCGTCTAATTTTCCATCATGGCACTTGTGTTTTGATAGAGGAAGAGCATAACCTGCTTATCCAAACCACACACCGTGCCATGTATCAATGTAATTACTTCAGTGAGGGCAAACAGGAGAAGCATGGTCAGGACAGTGATCATGAATGTAGAACCCAGTCATGAAAGTTGCAGCAATGACATAGTTACAAAAAGAGTGTGGCCCAGTATGGCCCCTTGCCCAACAATTATGGCTGATTTTTCCTACAGTTAAACAGTGATCTTACAGATCCAAAAATTCTTGTTAACCCTTAATCACTTGGTCTCCTCACAAAGTAATTTGATGCAAGACTTGTACCAAGTCTGATCTATAAACCTTCTATACTACTATGTAAAGTCATTAAATTTCCTTCCATGTACATCAGTCAAAATAAGCTGAAAGAAAACTAATATATGTGTATATCATTTGGGCCTTCAGGCATTTTATAGCACTGACTTTTTCTGAGTTTGTTTCAAATGTTTGTAAAAGTAATGTCAATGTACCAGGATATCACAAAGTATTTGAAGTTTGCTATTGTCTTGTACATTTTAGTAACTCATCCCCATACACTCATATAGTTATGCTGTAATTATGCTTCAGTGGAAGACAGAAACTGATCTAATAACTGCATAACTGGATGTCTTCTTACTATGTATGTACTTTCTATTTTCTCTAGTAAAGTGGTCCTCTTGCAAGAAGATAATGTGTTAATTGCCTGCATTTAGCACAATTTACTTCTTACTATCATGTGCTAAAATATCAGCTCAAAATATAAATAATTGTAAGTATATACACAGTAAATGCTTACTAGCTAGCATCTTCTGTCATGTCTATAAGATGCAATAGATGTCTTAGTGCGCTTCTGTCTTTTCTTAAATCAAGATCCAAATGCTTATATAAAGTGATTAATGTTTTATTTATGCTTTTGTCTCACGTTGAGAGAGTTGTAATTCTAAAAATACCACAATCTATTACATCAGAGGATAGTGGCACATAATGACACTTAAGGACAACTATAGTAATTGTATAATTATTAGTTATTTGATTAAATACAAAAGTTAATGTGCTTAGGCCTGATTAAAGGTTCAGTAATACAGTATTTAAATTTAATACAGAACAAATTAAATTTTACCTCTGTAAATGACTGCCTAGAAAGTGTTTTTCTAAAGCTGTAGTACCAGATCTGCAAAACACTACACATAGTATCTTCATGGGCTGCTTATTTTCAAACATGTGGATAAAGTTCACAGTACATATGTAAAATTTTGCTCCATTAGAACTTGAGCATGTTACCTTTATTTTTCAACTCATTTTTTGCACTGAGGAGACTTTTTTTGCTTGTAAAATTCTGTTGAAGTTACTAAGCCTTGACACAGCACAAACATTTCTGTCTTTTAAACGAAACAACTCTAACTTTGGAAGATCCAGCTCTCCACAATGTTTATTATGAAGGCTTCTAACATACGGCTTGTAGCTCTGACTGTTCATGTGAAATGAATAAGTGAGAGCGAAAAAAATATACTGGCTCATCTCAAACAGCCCTTTATAATTAAGAAGCTTAATTTACCATCTACATTTGAGTTTGAATGACAATTTTGCAAAAACTTAAATAATTACTCTGTATTCATAAATCTAACTGAAGATATTTCTGCTTTGAGAAGTCGTGTTTGTAGCCTAGAAAAAAATTAAGAATTACAAGCAGACACATGTGACTGAATTTATTTGTTTTTTGAGAAAGGAATGTAGTAAACTAATGGCCATCATCAGGAAAGATGAAAGTAAATGGAAGTGTTGCATATCAAAGGAATTTTAAAATAAAAAAATAAATCAAAAAATCAAATTAAAATTAACTTTCTAAGGAGCACATTCAAATAGATTTTTAACTTTTTTTAAGGCTATAGCATCTATAGCATCCTCTTAGCTACTATTTTGACTTTTTTTTCCTTTTCATTGGAAACACATGCAGATATACCAAGACCAGTTTAAAAACTCCCAGATATGTATTGTCACTGATTTCTCAGGCAAGTACACTGTCAGAAAAGAAAAGAAAAGAAAAGAAAAGAAAAGAAAAGAAAAGAAAAGAAAAGAAAAGAAAAGAAAAGAAAAGAAAAGAAAAGAAAAGAAAAGAAAAGAAAAAAGATGCTTGATTTCCCAGGCATATACTCAGCAAGAAACCAAACCTATAAAACAATGCAGAAATTCAATGATGTTGAAGGTGTGAAAAAGAAATCAGTCTCTTGTCCTAGAAGCTAGTGCAGTTAGGAAAAGTATAGGAAGACTACATTTCTTTGAATATTTATGGAACACCAGCTAGTAAGGAATGCTGCCTCTGTAGTGGCTCTTTTAATATTAATCCAAAACCTGCAAGGATTCTGAGGAAAGCTAAATAACAGATCTCAATGAAGCAAAGAAAATCTCAGGTCCACATAAGGATTTTATTAAAGAACAAGTTTTGCTCAAACAGACTGAATTTATCTCATTAAGGAGTAATGAATAAAACTGTATTCAGAAAGGATGTATTTTAAGCATAAGCAAATATCAGGGGAAAAGGATGAGAATTTTTCTTTTTCATATCTCTTATGTGAAAAGGATGTTTTCCTTAATAAAAATTTAACATGCATTTGAAATTATTTTTAGAAAATAGCACTTTCTGAAGCAATAGTTACATCTTTACATCAAAGGCAAAATAAGCTCTATGTTAATTTGGTTTCTGGGGAGATAATACATATTTTCTTACAGGCATATCATGTGCAGAAAAAGCTGACAGGTGGAAAGAGTGAAGCAGAGCCTAAAGGATCATCCTAACTATATCGGCAGCTGTCAGGTAATTTCATGGGCCTGAATCATCTCCAGGACTTGTATGTGGAGAGATAGCATGCCATGCATTGAGCTCCCTCTGCAGCATCCTTTTCGTTCCTGGCCTGCATCAAGGTCTCGTCTGACTTCTACCTCACCCAAGAACCCAGATTCTGAATAAGTGACCTGGGCCCCACACCAGCCTGGGCTTGTAATGCAGTTCTGTGAAGCTGATCTCTCTCTGAAAGAGGCAGCTGTTACTGCTGCACTGAGTAGCAAAAAGCACCATCAGCAATGAAAGAAGTTGGGCAACATAGGCTTTTGAGTTTGGTTTGTTTCAGCTATCAATTGCTCCAAGCGGTAATGAGACCAGTGTCTGCCGTTAATCAAAATGGCCTAGGGAAGAACATTGCAGTGCATTTCCATTCATTTATTTCACAACAAGAGACTAATCTATCCCCAGAAGTCATCTTTGACCATTGAGAAGCCATGGCAGTGTTTAGAAGCTGATTAGATAATAATGATAATTACAGAAAAAGGCCCATATGGCCATTATTATATCAATTTTGCTGCTAGTAATTATAGTAACTCCTGCTACAAACCTACCTTGTGTAGTCATACAAACTAATTAAAATGCAATTTCCACATCTGCAAATGTTTTTGCCAGTGGCTAAATTTAAATGGAGATTCTGAGTGTACTACAAGGAATCGTGAAGCTCAGAGAACACACTGTTGAACACCCAGGTTGTGCTTCAGGCCCTTCCACCACAGCTCTGCATGTCTTTTAGTAAGTAACCACCACTACACCTGCATACCCATCTGGAAGAAAAAACATGGAATGTTCCACATTTGTGAGAGGAGAGAGAAAGTGATCAAAGCTTAACTTACCTTGGTCAATAAGAGACAATATTTTCCAGCATCAGTGCTTCAAATTTAGGGGCTTAATACATTTGGTCAGCTTGTTTTGAGTAACTGACAGCTAATAGTTATTTATTTCAAATGCCAGGAGTTCAATTTCAAGAAGTATTTATTCATTAGCTATGGATTAGCTGGAGCTTGGCATTGGTTCTGGAAGACCCATACCATAGAGCAAAACAGGGAATGAGCAGTAAAATGGCATAAGCACTGCTGCTGTGGTCATAGCCAAAAACTGGATGGAGAGATCAGGACTTTGACATTTCTAATGCCAACCAATAATTTGTGGAGTTCAAAGTGCACATATTTTAAGCTCAACAGCAGGAGGAGAAATGAAAGACTGGTAAATTTCAGGTCAAAATTAGAGTTAATATATTCAATTCAATTGGGCCAGGACCCTGACTGGATAGCCAAAAACAACAGTAAATAGATATACCGTACAAATTTGATGTTCCTATTTACAGTTATCTTTATCATAGGCTAACAGGATTAAGGGCCTGTTATATCATCCCACAACAAGATGAATAAGAAGAGAGGGAAACAGAGGAAAACTTCACATTTTAGTTCCTATAGATGACAAGCAGAAAAAATCCAGCTACAGAAACAGCTAATGAATGCATTTTCAAGTTCTTGGAGGTCTTCCAATTAAAGGTGCTATCTCAGTACAAAATAACAAGCAGTAGTTAGGATGATCTGATCATTATCTGACACTTCCGGAAGCCACTCAACACAAGAAACCCATGTCCAGTTTTTGTATAAACATGACATGGAACATCAATGGTTTTCTGGGTAAAAACTGGGGTAGGGAAAAAAAAAAATTGCTTCACTCATAATATTCCTGCACTATAAGACTAGGAAAAAAGCATACACATTTACTGATGAATGATGTCCTCCTAAGTGAAGCCAACAGCTAGACTAAATCC
Organism: Sakesphorus luctuosus; assembly: GCA_013396695.1. Classification (NCBI taxonomy): domain Eukaryota; kingdom Metazoa; phylum Chordata; class Aves; order Passeriformes; family Thamnophilidae; genus Sakesphorus; species Sakesphorus luctuosus. Next base: position 63,633 of record VWZD01009181.1, read on the forward strand.
CAAAATTTAGCCAAATTTACTGCTTCTGAAATGGCTACCAAGTAGGCAAACAATAGAAAACCAGAATTTTTTCCCAAATGGATTTGAGGAAATTTGCCATGCTGAAATATAACACATGAGTTTAGTCTGTTCTAGACACATAAACTCACCATTTCTGTAACTTGATTACACTTCTGTCTTTAAAGGTCCCTTCCAGACTGAATATTTTGCCCTAATTTTCCTTCTGACATTGAGTGAATGAAAATTCAATAAAGAATTTTTCTATATATTCCATCTAATATTTGAGTTTTCGTGATGTCAATATTCTTATATGAAATATACTTCAGTTGCTTTCTCTTCCTGAAAAAAATGAGAAAGGTTTTGGCTTACAAAGTAAAGCTGAGTTTTAATTCTCACTGTTCCTTCTTCAAAAGATAACATTGAAAAATAAGCAGACCATACAGCAGATAAAGCAACATAATTCCAAACTGAAAATCAGCATTATTGAGGCAATAAAATTATCAATAGCAAAAAAAATATGTGATTGTTAGTATGTTTAGAAATATTATTATATAAAAATCTTAGGCCTTCTCAGCCCAAGCCAGTGCTTTTCCTTAACTTATTCTCAGCTGTGTTTAAATTTATATTGTAGTTTTCAGTATATATTGTACCTATACATGCACAAACACATATACAAGCCTATTTTCTTTGTAAAACAAGCAGAAACTAACTTCACTGAGTTTAAGCTATGTTATTCTTTCTCACAGTGATGTATGAGCTCATCTTCATCTCAGTGATTCTAGATCCCAGTACCTGCATTCCTGGTGTGTTGAACACTCTCTGCGAGAAGAAACAATTGTGGAAATGATATTTCATAGGGAAATCAGTAGTATTTATTTGACTCAAACACAAATACTGTTATGTTCTAAACTTCTTTCCAGAAGAACAAATTCCCTAGCAGTGCAGCTGCTTCCTCACTGTTACAGATTAACTGCCTGGATCATTAATATGGACAGCAAAAAAAGAGTTGACATTGTGCAATGAACTTCTCAGAAGAACCATAAACTGGTTTGTACTATGTCTCTCCCTACATTTCAGAGAGAGTACAAGTTATGGGAAAAAAACCCAAAACCAAAACATTCCTCTAAATCCTTCTCTCACCTTCCCAGGCTTTGAAGTTTCCTCATTCTCGTTGTTCCCTTTAGCTCTGAGCACCTGATGTATGTACCTCTGCACACTCAGCTTCATTCCTGTCTTCATAAGCAGCAAGCACAGTAAATTAACATTTTGAACTCCTTAGGATGTTTTAATCCCACAGCTACTAGCCTGAAAGGGAACTGAACCAAATAAGAAACCCTTAAATATTCTCTCTCATTAGTATGATGAGAGTATGAGGTCTAAGCCCTGTCTTAGATCAAATGGGCTGATTCAAGCAAGGCAAGAAAAGTATAATGATTTTTCTCATATGTTTTTTCATCAAATTACAGTGGAAAAGAAAATTAAAACTGTTAAAGGTCATATCTGTTTGCTCTAACTGCATTGCAGCATCTTATTGTCCTTCAGGAAACCACAGTGTTGGGAATGTACTCCCTGAGCTTTAAAAATGTTCATCTTAGAAGAACATGGGCAAAATGTGCTTTAATACAAACTCCATGTTCACTTTTAATTTCTTTAATGTGAGAAGCCAAATGTTAAATTTGATAGGATGTACAGCAGGTTTAGGACACCAGGATTAAACAGCATAGAGGATCCATCATATCCTGGAATATAACTTCTGTTCTAGTTAAATATTTTATGTTTATACATATCTTCTGCAATTTTTGATTTGCATTGCTTTATTTCATCTGGGAAAAAAACATAGAGGAAAATTATTAGGGGAAATAGATAAAGTGGAAAGGGTTCAGATTTCCATGTTTTTTCCTGATAATAGAAATATACATCAAAACATAAATGAGTGATTTCTGTGTCAAAAATGCACTTACTGAAGAAAAATGGACACTACAATAGTTTGCCTCCTGATTTTGTTATACATTATGTTATGCTTAAGTTTAACAAGTTGTTTGACTAGAATAAAGTCAGAATTTTCTTCTTGTTAGATGAATGCAATTGTGTTTATAGACTATATCTGCCACACGGGCACCTCGTGTCTTCATTTCTGTGATCTGCTGATGCTCTGTTGATCTATAAGTATCTTGGCCAAAATTCTTTCGAAACAAAATTCAAAATAGTAATGCAAAAACTGGATCATGTTATTATTGGTTAATTAATGAAAACATTTTTAAGTCATTTTCCCTACACCTTTCCATCCAAACTGTGTAGTTTGGTTTTACTTTTTATTATGTCAGATTAAATATTTGGGCTGATATTCACACATTTTGTTTTTATCAACAGCATGATTTATCTTTGCAAGTCTGAGTAAAAATTATGTTGATATTTCTGTCTGCACGTAGTAGATCTGTGACCTTTTTCAGTTACATTTTGCCCATTAACTTATCATTCCACAAGCAATTGCTAACAGTGCAGCTTCAAAACCTCCTATGAAAGAGTCAGTTTGCTGAAAAAACCTATCTTCTTTACAATATAGTGTTTCTTACAAGTAGAAAAATTAAATTGCAAATAACAATAAACACTGCAGTTAAGATATTTAGCCATATCATGTGTAATCTGAGAGATAATTATCAGCAATAAATTACCCTTTACTGTCTGTAAACCAACACAGGCAGAAGTTTTCTATTTGTCTTGAGTGAACAAAATTAGGATAACATGATGCGAGATGGAGGATATTCAGGGCAGGCTGCATAGTTTCTGCACAGTTGGAAGCACACAGAGTTGTCACCCCTTTCAGGCACAAAGGTTTATTCAGAAAATCTACTGAGAATGGGCAGGAGGAGGAGGTGGTGCAGAAAATCCTAGTGAGAATGGAACTTCAGTACTTTCCAATTCTCTCATTCCTGATTGACATCTACTTCAGAAAGCTTACACAGATAACATTTATGGCATCTCCACCTTTAGAACAGTCTTATCATTCTGTAAATTTGCTTCTCAGTGTTCCTTCTTTGGTTGGGTTTTCGTTCAAGTCCCTAATACGCATTTCAAGCTGTGTTGGCAAACCTACTCACGAGCAAAGTCACTGGCAAACACTCATTGACTCTGTGGAATTTCAATGTCAAATGAAGGCTTGAGCAGTACACTTACATTAACTACATAAAGTCCTGAGCATAGCTTTGCTGATAAATGGAGTGAAACTCAGGTGCTACTCAAATAATTGACAGAAGGTTCTGTAGTTTCAAGGACATAAAGCTTTCCCTCATGATTTCTCTTACCATTTGGACAGTAAATAGTCAACTTTAATTGGAGCTACAAGAGAACAACGGCATGAAATTATGACCTAGCAATGAATGTCATATTTCCCTTGACAAAAAAGGTAAGCAAAAATATTTTCTCAAACTTAAACTCTGCTTCCAAAATACATTGTATCTTTTACTGTTTTCCTGCTTGATCGTGGCAGATAAGGTCTGTAGCAAATATATCTCATCCAAGCCCAAGAAAAACCTGTAGAGTGTCATAGTTCAGAGTATTTAATTCAGAGTATCCTTTAGAAAATCTTTATCTTTGCTTTTTGTTGATAGAAATATCTTTAGAGTGAACAGGAATGCACAAACCAGAGATAGGAAGCAGAACATTTTTTTCTCTGTCATCTGGACATATTAACCTTGCAAAACACTTTGAAAAATATTTTTCAAAACTGTGAGTTTGTCTCTGCTTTGAATGCCGCTGTTTTTATCCCAGCACTAAGTAAAGGCAGACAAAACAGAGAAGAAATTCATGGAACAGTTAGCAAAGGCCACAATTGGACTATATTTCTTCACAAACATTACTTGTAGTCTTCATATATACATAATAGATAAATCTGGAACTTATTAAAAAAAAAGTATTTCAAGAGAATGAAGTATTTTTTTTCTATTCTTTTCATTACTTGTGTTCTAAAGCAGTACTTTAGGAAAAGGAAGGTTGGTGAGTAGGATTGTAAACATGCTTAATTGGATTGCAGATGGGGTGTAGAAAAGCACATGTATCATACTAATCATTATTTACGCTTGTGTGTTTGACAAGTAGAACATATGTGTTTACATAACTGTGATAGACTTAGAGACACTCTATCCAGTATGTTTGAGATTCCTGCTCTGACATGGGGAAGATCAGAACACAGTGGTAAACTGCACTGATGTGAATTCCTGATATATAAGCAGAAGCAGCAGGTTTGGTAATCCTCCAGAACGGACTGAGTTGCACAGTACCTGTATTCCCACTTATGTGCCTCTGCCTGGGTGTTGCTTTGACAATTATCTGGCTGGTGAGGCAATCAAACTATGTTTATTTTTTGCATTTCAAATGTGGTTTTGTGGTTGTTGCTGAGGCCTTCCCTGTGCTAGCATTCACAAGTACATGGATTTAAAAAATCTGCTTAGCTGCAAGTGCTCTTCTAGTAAGAAAGTAGTAAAGAAAAATCATGAGTGGATGAGAGAAAAAAAGATGGTTAGTTGTGAAAATCTGTTAAATGGAACAACAAAACAAAAATGAATGTTGCATGGAAGGAAAAAAAAAAGCTTAGCAGTTGACTTATTGTCTCATATATGTCAAAGTCAGGAACAATTTCCTGGATAAACCATGTTCTACAGATGTAGGGGAGATCACAATTAGATCCCAAAGCCTTGTATCCCTGAAAGCTCTGCTGGCAGATATCCGTAATGGTAACTCATCTACATCTCTTTTCAGGAGAGTTTTTTAACATGATTGTGATCATGGAGGTTTTGCTAAGGCTTTTCAGTCTGAGGATGAAGACAATCGTCTTCTACAATACCACCTTCCTACTGGAAAACCAGACTGGAAAGGTTTTCAGGAAGACTCATTAATTTCACAGCTTTGGCTTTGAGTATAGGTGTTAATTTTAGGCAGACTGGATCTTTCTCCTAGGAAAAGTACCTAATACGCACTTATGTGTGCCTACATTAGGGATCTACATTAGAAACACAAGAGAAGGGCCTCTGTCATTACCAAGAATATATATTTCTCCTCCCAGAAGATGCTTGATCAATGGAACTTTTCTCCATGACTTGTTTTGGCTCTCTACTGACATTTAGAGGGATTGCATCTTCCAATAATTGTGTGTATGAAATTTACTTTTTCCCTTACTTATCCAGGAGCTAAGAAAGAGAATGTAAAGAGCTCTCATAGGATATACAGGCCAGTTAAGAAACACTAGGAGTTAAATACTACACCTATGCATACCAGTTTTGTGGGGAATGTATTTAAAATAGTAAATCATAGTCCTTAACTTTTGTTTAATGGTTATTATTATTGTTTATAAAATACAACAAATATTAAGTTTTACAGTTTATAGGAAGACTTTCTCCAGCAGTATTAATGTTCAGCTGAGGTAAGACTTTTATGTAACCTACAGCATTTTTCTACTCATCACCTAAATGTATCATTGCTTTACTACAGTATTTCTGTTCTTTGCTAGAATTGAAATCCCCAAGAGATACGAACCAGAGTTCAGAGTCTTCTTGTCCACTTAATTTTTTAATGGACAGTAGTCCAAATGAGCAGTAATTTATTAAAAACACATTTAACAAGTCTTAATTTTAGCATTAAGTGTTACTTTCTCATAAAAAAGTAAGGCTTGAATAATGTAGCTCGTTCATTTCAGGCCATATGGTCTATTAAAATAATAAAAATCTTCAGAAAAGGAATCACAACCATCCTTCAAACTCATCTATAGGTCAATACAGAAGCCATCTTAAAATGCTAGCAAATCTAGTTTTATGTAAATTTTATATGAGTAATAATTATATTTATTTTCCAATATACGTAATAGAAGCAAAACAAGAAAAAAAAAACAGGGAAAAAAATACTCAATTGCATCAAAAATTTTAGAGCAGTGCATGTTGCAATTATGTTTTTAAAAATGCAAGCAAACAAACAAAAATCCCTAAACAGTGTGAAAAGAGAAAAAATATTACTGTAAATGAAAGACACAAACACCATTAGAAAAACATGCCCAGTTTTCTGTAGTTAATGTGAGGACCTGCAGAAAACCACCTGGGTAGCCAGACAGTGTTCATAATGGGGAAGCTAGGGTTTCTGGATTAATCCTGTTTGTCATTCTCTAATCACAGATGACAATTTTGGACAGTTCTCAAAACACAGTGTTTGGAAATTTTTCCAAGCCAACAAGCTTTGGGTATTTTTTGTGGTGGTTTGAGTTTGGATTTTTTTAGGGGGGGGTTAGTGAGTGTTGTTGTGAGACTTTCACCATAAGGTTTTTGTTTGTGAAACTCACATATAGGTTTCAATAACCATTCACAACTTCAGCTGTGACTTGAATAATTACTTTATAATTAGAACTGCAATAAATTGGAACTGTGATAATGAGGAAGGTGACTGTAATTAGTAAGGTAATGCATATTTCTTCCTCTGTACCATACATTACATATGAAAATTACTTAAAGAAAATGCTTCTTGGAATAAGCTGTGTTTTGATTAAATTTTTAAATCAAAATCCAATGCTCAGTAAGGAATAGCAATATTATGTCTCAGTCTGGAATTTGCCTTTGTTAAATTTCTTTGTTAAATTTCTTCAGTCAAGAAATGCTTAGTATATTAACTTCCAGCATCCTGTTCTTTGGAACCCATCCTTATCTGGTATCAGTAAGTGAAACTGCTGAATTTCTAGTACTATGTCAATTTACATCAGCCGCAGATCTGATAACAGCTCTGGCATGGACCTACTCTGTGTGTTCAGAAAGAGACAATTCTACTGCTCTCTTATCTCTGTTCACCCACAGTAGCAAGCCCCGTCTGAACTTGCATACTTTTAAACTGTGAAATTCTACAGTTCCCATCTTCTCTAACACCCACAATGAACTACAACTGACTCATATGATTCCCTTTCTTATTAGAATTCAAAAGCAAGAAAGAGCAGTAACTTCCAGTGATCACACAGAGTCTCACAGCAGACTGACATACAACTCCAGCAGAGAAGCGATGAGGAGAAGGTTTCATCAGAAGAGCAGGGCCTGATAAGGTCATCAGCTACCATTGTTGGTGAATTTTACAAAAGACCTTCCAGTGAAACTGAACATCAATCACAGATTTCTTTCTAAGACCCTGTCAGATTTTCTGAACAATTTTATACAATCTATGTCTGGTTTTTAGGTTTTTGTTTCCACAGTATTCTTTGCAGATGTTTTCTCTTGTTCTAAAAAATAAAATTGATTACAACATGACAACTCAATACTGCTAAGGTTGAGAAAGATCAGAGAATCAAAAAAGAATACATCTTGGCTGTCATGTAAAACAAAGTTCTGATTTCAGTTTATCATTAAAATAAATTTTGAATAAATTTTTAGAGAAAAAAAAAGAGTAAAATTTTAAGGCAGATTTTCTCATATTCTCTTTTGTTTAAAATCTAGTTAAACTCATAATTACAGAATTTTTTATATTAGAAGGGATGTCTCAAGATAATTTAGTCCCACCCTCCTGCTCAAACAGGGTCATCTAGAACAAGTTCTGTAGGACTGCATCTGGTTAAGTTTTGCATATCCCCACAGAAATATTCAGACACCGACCTATATATATCTACAATTTGAGTACATAGTTTTTATATATAATATATATGTATATAGTATATCCAGCGATAAAAATCTGTATATGGTTAAGTGCATAAAAAATATTCTCTCTTCTGATCTTTGGATTCTTCTTAGTTAACATGATCCACTCAGAATGCAGAAATGTGTAACAACGCACTTTAAATCACGTCTAAATTTCTCAGACATAGCTGGTTTTGAGTAGAGTCATATAATTTGACTGTCTAAAGTCTTTCAGTCCACAAAACTTGATCTCTTAATACTGACATGCAATTGTACTAGAAATAAAGGCTTCTGAAGCTGCTTCTATGGAATTTTACGTGAATCAAGATTTTTTAAGTTTTGTGTCTGGATAAGTCATGGATAGCTAGCACTTTGGCCTTCCTTACAAATTGTAGTCCAACTTGTAGCATTGCAGAGACATGGGGCATCACAGACATTTCTTGCTGTTTTCTGTTGATATTTATAGAATATTGAGACACAGAGCATGCAGTTACCTGCCCTCACCACACTGGCACTGGCACATGCCTGGAGTGCAGTGATAAGTGATGGCTCAACTTCTTATGGTCAGAGCTGTGTAAACAAGCCATTGCCTGACGTGACACGTGTCACCTGTCAACTGGCTTGCAATGAGCACTGTTGTCTCAGGAATCTGCACCGTACTACACTGCACACTGAAGCCAAACACCCTCCCTACCGCTGTAATGTGTGAGCTCTGTGATAGACGCTGGACTGTTATCCCTTACAGATTTCCCACTCCCTTGTTGCCCCTTTTGAAGTCATCTCATTTCTGCTACTGTGAAAACCCCTGCAGAGTGGGCACACAAAAAAGTCCTCCCAGACACAAACAGTTGATTGCACCGATGATTTGTGTAGGACCAATTTCATGCCTAATATTGCCTTTCTTCCAATTTAGTCTTACACTGCTCTCCTTCCATTATGTTTAAAATTGGGAAAAATACCCAATGCAAATTACCATAACCATTTGCTCTAACACTGAGCACACTTTTATAAAAATAAACTTCTCATTCTTTCCATTCATTGCAGACCATCAGTAGCATTCATCTGACAAAACATAAACATCTATAATGTAGATTTATGCTTCAGAAATAAGTGCCTGGCTTTCCTTCATAGCTGATAGTGGGGGGCAGCCTCTTCTGAGGAGCAATCTATTTCATCCTAAACCAGATATCCATAAATAAGTCAGATGAGCCACATCCTCAGAGTACCTTTTTTCTCCCCTGACTATAAGCTCAAAAGCAGACAACTACATTGCAGATGCCTAGACAGAAGAGACTAATCACATCATTTTTATCTGAAGCTTTCCTATTTCTTTTTTTGCCAGTCTTCCTTCCTCAAAGGAGCACTGCTCTCTCCCTTACTGTGGTATGGCCCAGTAAAGAAACAGGTGCAACAAGCACAACATAGAAAGACATTTATTAGCAAATCTCAGTGCTTAAACCTTAGGAAAGTGTTCTAAGCAATTTTTTTTTTAATTCCTGCTTTAATACTGCAGTCTTTACAGTGAATTTGATACTTATACTCCCTGAGCACTACACATAGGTCAGTGAAGGTACTGAATTCAGCATCAGACCCACAAATTCAACTTCTGTTTCTGACTGCCACTGTAACTACAGTTGGGTTACAGGGTCCTGAATAAAAAAAGTTGCTTTATTGATGTCCAGTAACTTTAATAAACAGAATTGTGATTTTTCTTTCATTTTTCAAGAAATAATGAACTTTACCACATGAACAGGTTCTCAAGAAAATTGTATGCATAAATATCCCTCATTATATGGACAGAGTTTGGAAAAAACCAATAATAAATGTTATGCACTTTTGATAGAATCATGTTAATGTACATTCTCTCTCCTTTTTTTTATGATTGTACCCAAGCTTTCTAATTTATTCAATATTTATCTACTTTTCATTTCCTAAACACTTGAACTAAATCTCTATATTGCCTGCAATATAAGTACCTGGATTTCAGTACACAGTGTATATTTGAAGTGTTAGGATTTCTTTGATATGTCTATAAAACCTAAAGTATGTATCTGACACTCCAAATGATCGAAAAAATAGACTCATCAGAAACAACAGTGTCTTTCAGAAACTAACGTGTTTTTATTTTATGAGTTTCGTAAGGACATCCTCAACAGACGAACATACAAAGGAGATAAGTTCCTAAATCATAATAGCTGTGTTTCCAAATGTGTAAGACATAGTCAAAAAATCTTCCATGAGATATCATTGCAGCTAGAACTTTCAAAGAGGTAGAAAGAAAACAAACAAGATATAGAGCCTTCTGACATTTTCAAAGCATCGTTGCCTCATGTTTGGAATGATAAGCATTTGAACGTATGATTTGTGTTGTAATGTTTTCAAAGTAAAGCTTTTGAATCTGGATGCCAAAGATACTGCATTGACCTGTGTCATGTCTAATACTGATTAAAGGTTGTACAAATAGACTCTGAATCTAACAGCAAGATACCTATTGACATTTTCTAATACAGATGGCAGTCCTGCCAACTCTGGCTGTTATGTCTCACAAACTGAAGAAAGGTCAGTGCCGGAGGAGTGTTTCACCTTCCCACGCAGTGGTACAAGTGATGCAGCAGCTGACACCTCAGTTTGACTCAGCGCTGAACCAGATCCCTAAATCAAACTCGTCTATGTGAAAGACCAAAGACAGATGTAAACCTGAGCTCATTATAGTTAGCTTGAAATCACATGATACTTTCCACAAGTATTTTAGGAGAGTGGTATGAATAGAGAAACTGTAGACAAGGATACTCATGATCTATTCCAGAGCAATATCCAGGACAATTAAATGCATTCTTTTAAAGCTACCGCAGCACCTATTTTCACCTATATACCAATGCTAAAGTATTTGATATTCTTAATGACTTGTCACATAAGTCCTTTCAGGTTAGGTTCCATTCTGACAAGAGAAGGAGAACACAGCATGTATGTAATTCCCATCCATGGACCTAAGACAGAATTTATGGTTATTCTATAGGGGAATCTTCTTACTACCTTTATTCATATGTAATAAGAAACACTAATTTACAGCAACATCATGAATCCCTTGTTGGCATCACTGATAATTGTTCACATATGTCCTCTTCGGACAATAATACTTTGCTTGGACTACCCATACTTTTACTATAGTAAAATACAAACTTTAAAAGGGCAGTGACTTTCATACCCTCAAACTTTGTAAATTCTTTATTTGTAGGATTAAAATGGTTTTGATTAATGTCAGTCTCAGCATGATGCTACATTTCTGGATGAAGGAAAGATTGATTTGTATATTTTGAACTTAAGAGACAGCTTAAAAAAACCTGTTTACCAATTTCTAGTATGATAAATTCACCTGGATATGCTTACACCAGAGAATTTTACACACACACACAAAAAAAAGAGACTCATTATTTATGAATAAAGGTTGAAGGACCTTTTCGGTTATTCAGGTTCACTACTGACTGTTGTAAAAATTTTTAGGTCTACATTTCAGCACATTGTTGGGATTTTCCAGTAATGTCTACTTTGTAAACTGTAAATATTGATGCTTTACTTGTCCTATCCTCTGCTAATGTGTTCAAGTATCCATATTTTTATTTAGCTGAGTAGGAACCTGGCCTTAATTAAGGCCTCTAGGTTCTAATGTAAAACAACAATATTTTCAATGCAAACAAAATTTTAAACCAAACACTGAGATTGTAATACAATCATAAGTTTCCTGGGAATTGGTAAAATCTCTGTTTTTCAATTCTCCTTTATTAAATCCCAATTCTCACACCTGCTGAAAACATCTTCCTAACACTGAAGAGTACCTCTCCTTTTCTCTGTATCCTCAAGCACCTGTGGAGGTTAAAGGATGCCATACAAAGTTACAATGCTGTACAGATCCAATGGATCATGTGCTATTCCCTGCTTCTACTCTGATACCTCTAGTCTACTCCAACAATTGTCAATAAAATTATGCCATAAGAAAAAAGAACAATCAGAAATGGTGTCATGATAATTTCTTTCATGCTCTAAGTCTTTGTGTGTACCCATCTCAAGCTTTTTTTGCTTTTGTGGGAAGAGTAAATCTGTATTTGACCTTAGACCTTTTTGAAAATTGAGCTGACCTGGAATCATAGGTAGGTAAAGCACAGTGATAATAGAAGTGGAAAATCAATACCTTTCTTTACAGGGTCATGCTGAAGTCATTTTGGTTTCAATGATAAAATGCTATTTGGATTTTGTAAGATTTCTTTCTATTGCCAATTAACTTCATAGCATCCTTGTGTCACAGCTGAAAAAGATCTTGGCAGTGACTTTTAAAATCTGAGGCAACCTCTCAGTTATCAAATAACTTTCTATTATCAAAATGTACTGCTTAACTATGCATTTTTTATGTATTTAAACCAGATGGAATTTGCCCATTATACAACTCCAAGAATAAACAGCAGAGTTAGAAGAATATTGTGTGTAATATAATGCATGTTCTTTATATTTAAAGCCTTTTACTGACTTCTGAATGTGAATATCTTGGAATAGCTTAAGAAGAAAAAATCTGGAAAATGAAACATACTCTCTGATAAAACCACACTAAGCTGAAAATACTCCCTGAAATAAGGAGTGCTATCCTCACTGTGTGTCATGTCTGAGTACACTTGGAAGGGAAAGAAGGTGGTAACGTAGTCTCTTTTGTACATACCTGCCAAACAGGACTCTGTCATACACCATCATAGATACACTGCAGTTTTCTAGCATGATACAAACTCCTGGGATTCCCAGTCTGTCAATCTGCATAGCTGGGCTTTACGGCTTCCAGACTCCTCGTTTTCAGTGTTACAGACAGAGCTGATGAAATGCCTTGTGGCCTTTAAAGACATTTCGTTTTCTTGTTACAATGATCTAAAATCTTTGAATTATTTCCTGCTTTTGCACATAATGCAGTTCTCCCCTTGTTTTTGTCCCTTTCTAAACATATGGAGTTCATAGTCAGTTCAATTTTCCCAATTATTCATAATGTCTAAACTTACATTTACCGGAGTTATGAGTACAAGTCTAGATTAAGCACTTTTTTCATTGTTCTGTCTATAGTGAAGGGCTTGTGTTTTTTTTTTGGTTTTGGGGTTTTTCTTATTGATGTTCAACATTATTTTCCTGGATGTTTTTTCCTAAGGATGCAAGTTAAGAATTACATTAAAACTACAGTATATCCCACCATTGGAGAAATTAGTGCCATGATTAAGATGACTTTCACTGAACCAGGTATATTATTTTCATTAGGGTGATTAATTAATAAAGGCAGTCAGCAGTACAGGGCCCAGATAAGTGACCAATAAAAATTGCGCTTGTCACTCTTGGATTTTCCTCCAAGTGGCTACAGGCAAATATGTCAGTGAAAAAAATATCCACAAAACCAAATTAAAACATACCTTTTTGCTGTTTTAGTTTTCAGCAACTCACCTGTGAAATTACAAAATAAGAATGAAAGGCCTTTAGACTGGTTTCAGCATCCAGATAAGCATTGCTTTCAGGTGTTTTATATGAATTTTAATATTGACATCATCCATGCCTTCATTTACCATCCTACTTCATTAATCAGAAACAGACAATTCAAAACCAACAACTTTTGGCACTTTTTTCTAACACTGCTAATTTTCTGTGGTTAGAACTGACAGCAGAATTTGTACCTGAAGATAAAAGGGAATGTGCTGGTTTAGAGGTAAACCAGCAGGAGAAATGAGCTCAACACGAAAGAGATTGTAAGTCAGAGCTACAATTTAATAATAATAATACAGTAAATACACTGACACAAAGGGAAATTGCTTTCAACTCCCAAAACCCAGCTGTATAACCCAGTGCCCTGGGGTACAAACCCAAAGGGGTTTGTTAGACTTGTGCTGAGACCCGCGTGGTTCCCCCAAGTCCAAAGCAAAAGGAAGTGAAAAACCTGTTGGCGCAGATGATGGCTGTACTCTGGTCGAGAGTGGTGGTCTCTTCCTGCCAAGGTCCTGCTGCTCCTCTGGATCTGACAAAAGGTTCCCAAGGTCTTCTTACCCACCCCCTTTTGTACCCTCAGGGAGCATCCAATCCCTCCCACAGGGCGGAGACTCACACAATGGGTGATTAACTCTGTGAGTCATGGGGTAATTTTGAACTGTTGATGGCCCATTAGCACCTACGCCTCCTCAGGCTGGGAGTGGAGGTGCTAATGACTCCCTGGGAAGCTGCTGCAAATGGGCCATTGACCTTGGGAATGGATAGAGGGGGTAGAATACACAGCTTTGATCACCCCCACACAGTGACAACTGGTCTTACCTGCTGAACTAGGACAGGGAATATTTTGCATTTTATCTATTGAAAAGCCTAGTTTTCCAAAGTAGTAGCACTTGAAAGTATGCATTTTTTAAGCTTTTTTATTGTAGGAAAATCTGCTATATTCAAATTCATTTTATATGTACTAATAACAAATTCAAACTTGAGTTTGATTAAAACAGAAAAAATAAACCCAGTTCCCATATTCCACTATCATTTTTATTCCAATCACATGCTTCAACTCTATAGGCTGGCTGTAAAGACTTAAACGAGTCAGAAAAAATCTCAGCAATAGAAAGAAATTAGTAAGAGGCAAGTAGAAATTATTTTGAAATAACAGAGAGCAGTGCAATGGCTTTGGTAAGAGGTTTATGGTTTGGGGTTTTTTTGGTGTTTTGTTGTTGCTGTTCATTGGGTTTGGTTTGGTTTGTGTTTTTTTTTTGTTTGTTTTTTTAATAGGCAACAGTCAAAACTGCTTCAGTTTCTCCATGGAACTCTGTAATTTTGAGTCTATCGTAGGCTGACTAAGTTGCATTCTCAGTACTCAGTGTACCTACGTTTAAAAAGATTTGGTTCTTTTTTATGTTAGGATCCATAGTTCTTCAGTGTCTCCAGACATAAAACTTAAATCAAACTGATCTGTTTGGCTTCACCTCTAAACAGCTCTTAACATTTTTCTGCCAATATTACGAGTGTTACTTTAATATCTGAGAGGGAAATCAGTTTTACAAAAGTTATATAAAAGCCAGTATGGGTTTTAAATCCCTTTTCAACATATCTGTCTTTTCTTTTATGAGTTCTAATGGTCATATTTTTCTTTTTTCTTTCTTTTTTTTTTTCCTAGAAATTGATGGAAACTGTTCCCTGCATTGTGATCTTGAAAGTTTGAACTTGTGTTCAGCAACCTGCCTGCATGCAGTACCTGCTTAGTGGTACCTATATTCACAAAAAGATCTGTTAGTACATCATTCAGTCTTGTGATTTTTTTTTTTTTACATTAGCTCTGTTATAAGCTAATTTTCAGTCTACTATTACATAGATTTCTATTTCAGACAATAGAAATAAATAAATCTATTATTTTAACATTTAAATTGTCAAACAAATATTGAGTCTACTGCCTATGGTTTGAAAATATAGCTAAATATGCTTTGTCTTTACTTGCTTTTATGGAATTGTTTATTGAACCAAAATCTCATAAGCCATTTGATAAGTATCACACTGTATAATGATTTTTATTTTTCTGTAACTTATTGCCAATATGAAATTCAAATGTCATGTCTATGAACTTGAAGAGGCAGTCACTTGCAAAAGCCATTTTCCCCATCTTCTTATTAGAATGAGGGGAAAATACAGTTTACTTTCTCATCTTGACTCACAAAAAAAGTGTGAATCTGCTCTGCACATACACAAGTCCACAATCTATAAAATGTATTTGTATCCCTATACACAGTTTTGTAAAAAAACAACACCTCATTTATAACTTATATTCAGCATCATTACTGCTCATGTTAATAGTAAAAGCTCATATGACTTTTTGTTTTAAATTAGGTGAATGAATTTTGTCTCTCTTATTCAGATCATAAAATATTATTTTTTTTTTAGTAGTGTTTATCTCTGTGCAACACAGGACATTGAAATTTCTGTCATTACTTCAAAACAAACCACTAAAAGCAAGTGATTTGATTTCTTTTTCAAATCAAATTATTTACCACAGGTGAAAAGGTGCTTCATAAATGTTACTAAAGGCAAAATACAAAGGCCATGAAGTCCCATAGGCGACACCACGGGCATAATTTCAGCTGTTTTCTCAATGGTTGTATGAACAAGAATCATCTTGGGTTCACTGTCACACCAACATCCTAATTCATATAACAGGCAATTAGTGAACTATCATTTTACTTTTAAAGGGAGTATTTTTGATGTGGATGATACCAAGATACAACAAAAATGAGAGTGAGTCTGGTGTTTGCATAAAGTAGGTCCTCAAATTTAACCTGCAGTCTGATAGCTGATGTTCAGATCATTTACCTGATTTCTCTCCATCCCTTGAAAAGGATTTCAAGAAATACAGTTATGGAAGGAAAAGAAAACTCTCTCAGATTATTAACTACTCACTTCCATTTACAAAAAGAAGTACAACTACTCTAACTCTTAAAAAGAGTCAAAACATATATACACAGACTGACTCTTTCAAATGCATGCATTCAAAATTACATTGTTTCATCTGCAAGTACTGGGAATACTTTTTCACCTCTTAACAATGGTTTGATGTAAATTTGCAGGATTTTCACAGACAGGAAATACCCTGAGAGAAACTCTTCAAAATACATGAATAAAATACCAAAGCAACTCACTTTTAATATTAAATGTATCATTGGTATAGGGTGGCCAGGTCAGTAAGTCCCAAAGAATTGGATCTATTACTCTAACTACATAATAGTGTCTCACATTGCCCTTGCCACACAAAAAAATCAATAACCTGTGGCAGATGTAGCTATAGAGTAGGTCATCCATGAAAATAAGAGATTTCTCTGAGAAAGTTTAACCCATCACATGAAGGATGTTTAAGAGAAATCAGGACAAGATGACATCTATAATGAATTATTATTTATATTTTGTAGCAGATAAAAGGTTGTAGAAATCTGTTCTGTCTGAGGCAAAATGATGATTCATTTTTCAAATGAGAGGCAGCCATTTATACCTTACTACAAAACACTGAGATGATCAAACAACTTACCTTTTCCTTTTAAGTTCTGCCATAAACACACATCAATTATCACTTAACATGTGAACCATAAATTGCTATGTTTACAGCAAAATGACAATTTCTAGGACAGGCAGAAATTTATAGAAAAATATAAGGGGTTGAGGATTTTTACATCCCTGAATTGGACAGGAGTTTTGCTTTTCCATCATGAATGGCAGTAGAGGGAACCACCCCTCCTATTTAATTTTGAGCTTGAAATTGACCAGATTTTTTTTTAAATATGTATTGTGTAGAAGTCAAAAAATTTATGTAGTCTAAAAGACCCATAATACTATTCCCACAGTTACAATAAGAGGAAATATCACACTCTAAACTACTTTAAATCACCAAATAGTGATTTCTCTGAAATGAAAACCAAAATCTCCTGCTTATTTGTTCCCAACAAAATTTAACTTTCCATTTAAAGACGTTATCATCCTTTACAATTCTTATTTTTTTTATCTGGTTGAAACTGTCTAATAAAAAAATCTCCTAAGTTTGCTACTGGTGAAAGAGATTCCATTCCCCTATACTTTTCGTGCTGAGTGCTAATAAAACAAAGTGTGAAGAGTATTTTTTGAGTCAGGATGAGCAATGTTCAGCTTTCAAACTGTTGACTTGAACAATGGAAAGTGATGGCTTATCCATTGTGACAGCTTCAAAGAAAGCTATGGAGATTATGCACACTAGTCAAACCCCAAATATTATTATGACAAGATCTGTAATATTTTTTGTGGGTTTGGTTTTGGGTTTGTTTTTTTTTTTCCCCCAAGGATTAGGTGAAAATAGTGAGAGAGACAGTAGGACAAAAATGTTCAGTTCTGAGGCAAAATGGTGTACAAGAATCATGTTCTTTGTGCAGAGCATGAGAACCTTCAGTTTGGCCCAAAGCCTGAAACCCAGACTGAAATTGTATAATAGCAATAACATCACACCCAAAACAGACATCTAATGTTTTAGTTATATTTGTAAACAACCTGCAGTACTGTTGTCAAGATAATGAAGCTGAGTAGGCAAAAGCCATGGAATATTTATTCTTTATCAGATGAAGAAACAGATTTTAAGACAGTGAAGAACTTGAATTCTGATGTAAACTAAGAGCATAGAATCAAAGAATCACAGAATGATTTGTATTGGGAGAGACGACAAAGATCATCCAGGTCCAATCCACTTGCCATGGACAGGGACACTTTCCACCAGACCAGGTTGCTCAGAGCCCCATCTAAACTGCCCTTGAACTTGATAATGGAGGGAACATCCATAAATTTTTTGAGCAACCTGTTCCAGGGCCTCACCACCCTCACAGTAAAGACCTAATATCCCATCTAAACTTACTCTCAGTTTATGAACTAAAATGTATAAGTTGAAATTTATGTATAAATAAAATTACAACTTAATCACATGATTTTTTTGCACTATTTGCATATCTGTGTAATGGAACTGCATGTGTCTTTTAAATATCACTTAGTATGCACAGTGCTAAAATAATACTTGAGTAATTTTCTTTCATAGCTACTTTCAGAATCCATCTTAGGTAAAAAAATATAAAATTGCTTGTTTCTTCTTTGAAGTAATAATTGAGGTGAAAGCAGTGTTTCCCTGAATGTCATTGTGTATTGTGTCTTGGTTTATTAAATAAAAATGTTAAATTATCCAGAAAAAAAACTGATTACATTGTGCTTCATAGAGATGAAAATATTAAGCTTTTAGTGAAAGGACAGAGAAATGGAAGTACTCTCAGTAATTATTCAGTTCTAAAATTATATAGGTCTCATCCTTTAGCTCTCACTTAACATGAAAATACAACAGTCAAAATTGAAGAAAAATAGTAGATTGACCAGTGACATTCTAACTTCACACATGGGCATCCCAGTGTTTGACTGTCAGGTAGCACAGCAAAAAAGGCCCTCAGAAAGACATCACAGCCTGGAAGTGAGCAACTGCAATACCTGAAAGACATATCAAGATCAAGACACCTAAAGAAGGCCACTGTGCCACAATTTTACACAAAGAACAGAAGTCTCCCTAAAGTACAGACTTAGAAATGGTGAGCTGAGAATAAAACCCATTCCTTCATTTTCTAATTTACTTAAGTCTCCACAGTGATTCAGAAAAGTCCACACCCTCCATTGAGAACTGAGTCTTGATTCTGCTTTGACAATTACACTAATCCAAGCCAATTATTTCACAGGCCAGATAAAAGTTTCAAATCTGATACAAAAAATTATTGCTTTCCTTAAATGAATGAAGGTTCTGATCACAGGTCACCTGCTACTCTGTGAAAATTTCTAATCACCAGTGTGTACAGTACTGAAGAGTAATCCTCTCTTAATCTCTTTTATCAAAGATGTTAATTTGGTCAACCCTTAGTAGTTCTGGGAAGTCATAAAAACACTGAGGCTATTGAGGGACTCATAACTCAGCACAACTTTGCAACATGTTTTTTATAAAAGTTCCTTTAAAAAAATGTTCCCTTAAATAACTTAACAGATCTGTAAAAAGTAAATGATTATGCCATAATGTGTTGAATACATCAGAAATCTATTTATAGTGGCATTAGGCTTTTATATCATACAACATTAATTATTTGACGTATTTTTCATTCTCCTATGGGAAGACATTGCTTTCAAACTTCAAAGAGTTATTGCTTTTGAATCCGCTAAATTTTCTTCCAAGACCGAATTGTATAAACTATGTCAGTGACCCAAAGGATGTTGATGTCCTAGATCCATTTGCACCTTCCTTATAGGGAACACAATTCACTCTCTAGCTTTAGGAAAAAATACCCTCATGAATAGCAAAGTTTGGACCTTGGAACCAGCTTTATCAGAATAATAATTGAGATTCCCTTCACTTATCTTTTGATATAGGCTGCAGCATTACTGTGTCAGTTCCAAAGTGATTTTTATTATAGAAATGACCTTAAAATCCCCAAAAAAATCTTTTAAGAAAATACTGATGGTCCATTTTTCATCTAGATCAACGTTTTCTTCATGTCTGTCATCACTTTACTAAAGGCATAATCTTCAGAGTGTAACAGATTTTCCTTTTTAGTTTCTTTCTTCCCTCTTTGCCCTTCCTGGATAACAATCCATTAGTTCTTACATACACTGTAATCTGTTACGTGCAGGTGTCATCACAGTTTAGCTTCATTTTGTTGCATTTAAATAATTTCTGAAATCAGAACCCAAGCAATATTAAAATGTATATTTGATCAAAGGACTTCCTTTCTTAAGATCAAACATTCTTAGGCTCAGCTTACAGTACTTGAAAATATTTGAACTTGATGGAATAAGGGTACATTTTTTTTCAAAGCTAAAAGGAAAAGAAAAACAGGGGTACTTCAAAATCATTAAAAATGAGCAACAAAGAAAAAAGCCTTTTTGATATAATGCTTGAAATGGATTCAGTTACAAATGAAAGGTAAGTACAGGCAAGCATTTTCATTGAGAATAAAGAAAAACAATATTTAGTCCTCAGAGGCTTTGAAAAAAAATCTGGTTTTAAAATCTAGCTTTACTGCAAAGAAAATCTAGAAAGTGAAACAGCTATTTTTCCAAACTAGTGATCTTACTTGCATTAATTTGAGCCTCTTAGTACAAAAATATAGGCTGCATGTCAACATATAAGCCATATGATAACCACTTTGCTTCATATTTTACTTTCTTGTAGTGGAAATAACGCATCACATGAAATGTATTGTCTTGCATTCACAATTTGGTGTTCATACTCTAAATACATAAATAGTTCCAGTGATGAATGANGAATACACAAAAGGAATTTCTAGTAAACTCATTTCTGTAAGAGTTTTCATTTTGGTAACAGAAAACAGCGTAAGATATACTTCTTGTTCCACAAAAATTTATATTAGAATAGCATAATGAAGAAATACTACTTACTACTTACATAAAATGAAATAATATCATATTTCTTTAAACAATACCAAGAATATAGTGAATTAAAAAAAA